>VDFB02353493.1:15192171-15221762 GCA_007258455.2 Sequoia sempervirens | reverse complement strand
AAAATTATAACTTGAAGTTCAAATTTCAAAAGAACATTTGCAATTGTATCTTCTAGAAAGTGCGCCAACTTCCCGGGGCCATAACTTTTGATCCGGGACTCCGATTCGCGAACCGTTTGAACCGTTGGAAAGGTCTCAAAGTCAACAACGCGCTCAAAATTGCTATGCCAATTTTGGTGTTCGTGGCCAATCCAGAAACTGAGTGTCTCAAATCTAACTGAAGATTTTTAGGTAAACTGGAAACTAAAACTACAATATCTTTCAACCCAAGAATATAAATTAAAAATCGTAAATTGAAAATTTCATTATGACGAAAAGGGTATCCAAAAATGTAAAAACATTTAAAAAATGAGAAACTTGAAATTTAACTATTTTTGGGTGATGCAAGATTGCCCTTACACCACTGGATGCTCCTGCATCACCTTTATACCATGGCAGCCTTGAATGATCTTGTTCCATAATAGGCAACAAATGATAATGGAAAGTGCAGCGACAAAACAATAAGAAGGTAATATATGAAGCAACGGTGTTAAGCTAAGCTAATAAGCATCAAATGGAAAGGATAATAAAGCAATTAAAAGAAGAGAACTTATTCAAGGAAAATCGACATTAGTTTGGGGAGATAGCAATTAAAAATAAGGTAGCGATTATATTTAGCAACAATAATTAATCCTAACTAAAAGACATAACCATTTGGGTGGTCAACCCAATTCAAAGAGGTGTGTCTCTTCTTGGTTAAGACATAGAGATATAAAAGGGATATATTTCAAATGCAAAGGGATCAGCATGGAATAGAATGAAGAAAAAAAAAAGGAAATAACGGTGGCTGCACACTTTTGGAAGAACATATTCAAAACACCAAAATAATCTATAAAATATTCTTCAAAAAATCAGAGCATCGTAGCTGGGGAAATTAAGAGGGTTCCAGCAAATCGAATAAAAGCTGGAAGAGAGGCTTTGCAGATTGGGATCTAGATAAGTATTTTATAAATCCATATAAGAAGCTTGGTAATTATAAGGATACAAATAAGTAATTTGGTATTTAAATAATCACTTATGAATGAAGGATTTAAATATGATGAAATTCATATTATAAGTATATAGATATAGATCTGTGATATATATATATATATATATGAAACTATTATAAATTGAAAAATAGAATCAATGATGCCAATATATTCATATAAGATATAGATGGATTAAGAAGTACTTTTACCACTAAGGAAAAGTAACTATATAGCAGATAATCATCATTGCATCCAAGGCAGAATCACATCGGCTGTTACATCCTGATTGTATAGCTACTATTGCATAGGGCAAATGATTGTAATGATTGAATCATTGAGATGAATAAAACATGTTGTTCTTGTTATCAATATGAATGTGTTCCATTTAATCATTGTTACTTCTATTGATGTAATCCTAGATGAATGTTGCATGCAAAGTTATAGAGTAATGTTTATTCTAACTTTTGAGATGTTTCATGTAAACTGCTTTGTTGTGAACATATGACTCCTATTGTCGTGTCATTGAATGCAGATATGTGAAACATTCCTCCAAGCAAAGGAGAAATATCACCCAGGAGAGGAGCTTGGTCGGGTAAACAGTAATGAGAACCATTTGAGCATACACACATGTCATTATAGGTTGGCAGGAACCAAGTCAGTTATGTTGGTTTTGATAAGTTATCCTTAGGTTTTAGGAGTCTTGTTTACTTATTTGTGATTTGTGAGTGATGTTTATATGTATGTCTAACTTACTGTACTATGATCATTGTGTGGATAAACGTGAATGGATATAAGTGAATAGGTTGAGTGGGTATGAATACATATGTATAAACATTACACACTACCTATTATCTGTGAATAAATAATATTATTATAATATTTTCCTTGGAATTTACATATACACATGTATAATATGCTGACTGGCTCGTAATGTATGTATTCAATGAATAAATATGTATACGTATATATATATATATATATATATGAATTTAAAATATATTGAGTGAACTTGGAAAATTGATATATTGCATAGTTAAGTCCTTATGAAGACTTTATTTTGAACTATGTAAATCTATGAACAAATCAATTCATAAAATATCGAATATTGAACTATGGGAACTGATTTATATCAAATGAAAATTTATCAAATCATTTTTATTTGAATCGAACCTTTGGAGATAAATCATGCCAACCTTTATTGAGGAAATATTTCATTGGTAACTATTGTCAAACTATTGGAAAAACATTTTTCGTGAAGAAACATGGTGTTGAAAGCTCAGGCGCCTAGGAGGAGCGATTCGCCTGGGAGAAGAAATCATAATAGGAGTGACACAACTTGTGAGGAGATCATGTGTTTTGAGTTTAGCCATGACCATTTCCTTAAAAGATGAATCATTTCATAGTTGGCGCCATTTCTGGTAAGTTCCTGTAGATGTTGATTTCTTCTTTTAACCATGTGCAAAGTTGAAATTTTCTTGTTTTGCTGGCAAGAATAGAGGTTGAAACACCTCTTGAAATGCTGATTAAGGGAATAGAAATCTGCCACTTATCTCATTTGAACTATTCAAAGCACAGTTTTTCCATTCTACATTCCTGCAAGAGTGGAAGTCGTTGGTTTTTGGCTTTATATATAGACGCATTAACATTCTTCAAAATATACTTTGTTGAATCCGAGTTTTCAATATACTTTGAGTTTTTTTCACCATTTCTTATTTCTAGAATCATATTTCATTTTTTGAGAGATAAAGACAAAGAAATTACTAGTGTAGTATCATCATAGTATGAGTGTAATTCCATAATAGATGAGAATTTGCCATTTGAGAGTTTATTTCTGAGTTAGAATTCATTCAATATTGAGGGTTTTTGTTGAGAGAAGGACTGGAACTACATTATTGGAGAGAAAGCTCATAATTAGGCGTGAAACCATTATCATCTTTCAATTTTTAATCTGATTATTATATATCTATTTCTTTGTGATTGTTGTGTGTGCAAAGGCTGAAGGTTATTTCTTGAATGCAATTTAGTTGGTAGGGGAAAAGAGCTGTTAAGAGAAATGTTTACTTAATTATGCATAAGAAGTAAATTTATGTGAAAGAATTTATGAGGAGGTTTAAAATGCTTTTTAGTGTGAAATTGCACATTTTGTATGGTCTCCATATAAGTAGAATATGATGGTAATAGTTAATATATACTAGGATCGAAATGAGGATAGGAGTCAAGTATATTCAGTCAGCTTAAAGTTATTAGGTTAACTGAGGTAAGTTTGAGAGACTCCTAGGATAAATATTTCCAGTATATGAGGGATTATGTGAATTACTTGTAAAGTTGAATCATTCTAGTAGACTAGATTGTCGTAGGATAGTCTGGGACGATAGATAATCTAGTGAAGGACTAAGCCTATGCGTAGTGTAAGATAGCCTTAAGTCAAATCAGCCTTGAGTAGTGGTTATGATAGATGACCTTCATTCAAAGTATTGAATGAGAATACTTTGGCCAAAGTAGTGAAATGTATGACTTCCACATAGATGTGAGTTAGTTGAGACTACACAGTCAGTTCATTGTGATCCTTTATACTAGTTCGAGATTGTGAAATAGCAAGGTTCTAGTTGTGTAGGACACAACACTATGCTCAGTTGGTAATCTTTAACATATACCCTACCAATCTCTTCTTTCGAAGGGAGTGCCATCTATCAAATGATAGGTGTGCCGGGGATCTCATTATAAGTCTGTGGTTGGCAGAAAAGTGCCTGAGTGATGTTTCTCCTCCACAACAAGCGGCCGATGCACCAAGATTTGAAAGGAAAGGAACCTAGACCATCTTACTACTATTTGTTCTAAAGATTTCAAGCTATGTATGTAATTGTTTTACTTTTGTACTTTGAATTATATTTTCAATGAAAATGGAATTCAATATTGTAACTTGTATGCATTTATCAATGAAGAAGGGAAAGATTTTATTGTAATGCCTTTGTTACTTGTTACCTTCATACATTTGGAGTAAAATTGAAAAAAAAAAATTATGCAAGGGATAGGTTGTTACATCAGCTTTGGAAAAAATGTTTGAAAGAGTTCCAGTTCATACGTCATTTAGAGATAGTACCCTCACCAACTGGTTAAGCATCGAGGGGTTATGGCATCAATATAGAGTCTTGTGACAGTGGGTTACTTTAAGATAATCACCCCATATCTTATTCAATAGTTCAGTGAATGATTTTGACCCTCAAACCTGTGCTAAACTGTGAATTTAACCATGATAAGTTAATGCATATTATATGTCAATATATTGGGTCTCACCTATTTAGCATAGATGAATAACTAATTCCCCATCTGAAATTAATGGATAATATTTATGTCACAATAATGTTTCCTACAACAATTATTGTGTATTATTAAGCGATGAAGACCTTAATACTGCGAGAATAGACTTTGGGCCAAAATTCTCTTTTGCTAGCACTCAATAAGGATAGGGAGTTTGTGGAGGGAAAGGCTGGTAAATCAGTCCATTGATGGACGGTCCCAAGATAGGTAGGAAACCTTGAGGGAGTCCAATTAGAGACCGTGCACGCACCCTTAGCATAGTGAACCTACCGTCCAAAGAGTTTAGGAAAGAGGAAACAAGGCGAAGATCTATTCCGATCAAGAGTAATAAGTCACATTAGATTATGTTAGTTATGACACTAGCTGGTAATAATGCATTTCATTCATCTTATTCTTGAAATATGCAATTTTAAATGATCTAATTTAATCATGAACAAGGAGCTATGTGCTTTGTTGATAATACATGATTGTGTGCAGGTCTTCAAGACTATTTACATGAGAAAAATTGTGTTGGTTAAAACAAATTCTATGTCCTAACTTGTGCATTTTATGTTTTTAGGCTAAGTTTAACAAGGGGACATTACAAGTGGTATCAGAGCATGTTCCTGCCATCCTTTGTATACTACGTGTGCCTTACATGTATTCTGGTGTGTACTTTGTGATAATGTATGTGTATTCAAGTGTGTTCAAAGATTTACCTTGTGACTTATACACATTCTTTTTAACATATGTTCATGTGAATACTTTGTGTATTATGTGTATTCGCGTGTATGCTTAGTTGAAGTTGTGAAAGCCAACCTCACAAACCCCAAAGAACACTTGCATGCAAATAACCTTTCACAAAAAGAAGACATTCAAGACAAAAGGAAAAGGTGCTCTGAAAGCTTGAAGAGAGATTGCATTGATTTAAAAATAAAATAATTACAAAGATCAATCCTTAAAAGGAGATCATGCAAAACCTAAAAGTAACCCTAATAGGTAGACATTTAATAATTAATATAATTATTAAATGTCACAATATGCAAACTAAAGTGAAATCTTAAGATAGGAATAAAGGTAACTTAATTAACATAATTAAGTTAAAACCTTTACTCTAACACCCCCCCTTAAGATCAGCAAGAGTGCAGCTACAAACATGTGCAAGAAAGCAAAGGTAACTACAATGCATGAAAGCAAACAAGGGTCTCGACAACTAGGCCTGATCAGTTACCTAAATACAACCAAATCTCTATAAAGTGGAGAAATAGAGAAAACCTCATGGGAAAAACTCTACTCCAAAAAGAGATGAAAGACATGAAAAACATCACTAAAGCAAAAAAAGCTGCAAACAACTATCAAAAGATGACTACTATGGTGCTGAAGAACTTCCTTTGAAGATAGGATGATCAGGATCAAGAAGATAACAATCTGCATGAGTGCCCCCAACGACACTACTCGAATCATATGGAAAACAAAGGAAAACACCTGGAACGAAGATACATATGGCATAAGTACCAATAGTCTGAAAAACACTGATCAACTGAGAATGGAAGATTCCTTCCAAGGAGAAACCAAGGAAGCATTAGCACGAATAGTATAATACCCCCCATAATGCTGACTGGGAGAGCCTGACAAATCCACTAAAATGTTGTGTAACATCCTGTAGTGCATGAAGGAGAAGAAACAACATCTGAAAGTGCACAAGAAAGCACCTACAACTAAAAAAGTGGTGTGCAAAAAAAATCACACATGCATGAGGCTGGAATCATATGGATCCACTGTTATCGTGGAGGGACACTCACCGAACAAAGGTGTGATGGGAAAAACAAAGGAACTACACAAGCCCCCCATGACACTTTATAATACAGTGCGAGTACAAAATATGGCACAACCTTATGTGCAAAATCCCCAAAATACATATACAATAGTGTGGAACTTTATCTCAGTGCATTTATATAGAAAATATTGCTTAAAAATGATGCTCAAAATGTCATAAAAAGACACAAGGCTGAAAATATATGAAGAATAGCCAAAACCAAAGCATCCCATGCAAACGAGAAATTCCCAAGAGCTAATATGTCCAAGTAATTCACCAAAGTGTGAAAAAATAGAAAATTGAATAAAATATACCTAGAGTGAAATATAGAAAAATTCCATGGATGGAACTAAAGAGCTCTGAAATACGGTTCCAACGCCACTGAGATCGTGAAAAATGGAGAAACTGGTCAAAAGTTACAAGCTCAGGACTGAAAACACCTCCTTCAACTTCAACTAGTTGTAAAATGCACCAACAAAAAAATGAAGCAATGAAACCCACACCACTATAAATTTGACGGAATCAGCTTTCTGATGATATCTCGTTTTCCAAAAAACGATATCGTATGCCCAAGTTACGGCCTCTGGAAGAAAACAACTCCAAAGGGGAAAAAAATAGTGCTAGATTAAATTTGACAGTCATAAAACCGTCGCAGCAAAAATCCGGGCTTAAATTTGATAGCCAAATGGCCATCGACGGATTTGCACAACTGAGCTTATTACAGAAAAAAATGTTTTTTATATAAAAAAAACAAAAATAATTTACATTGAATTTTTTTTTATAATTTAAAAAAAAATAGGTGGGAGGGCAATGGGCCCACCCCCACCAGCCCATTGGGTAGCGTAGACGACCTACGCAGGGCTGCGCAGTATAGATATGCACAATACCCTGCACAGGCATACTCCTGCACAAGCCTTTTAAAAGGCTTTTTTTTATAAAAAAAAAGCTTTTGTTTTGATTTTAAAATCAAAAAACTTTTATGAGAAAAAAACTTTTTCAAAAAAAAAATTTTGAATGATTTTTAAAAAAAATTTGTAGAAAAAATCAAATTATTTTTTTATAAAAAAATCACTTCGAACTACGTGTAGATGGCGAACAGGTTTGTATGGGCAAAAGAAAAATTGCCTCATAAATCAACTGAACCAAATATAGGGGTGTTTACAGTGAATCTTTAGGTTTTTGGCTACTCCGGACACAACGGTGAGGTCCATTTGGGCTCAAAATGATTCAAAAAATTGAGCACCTTTGGATTTGGAAAAATTTCCTTTCTTCAAAGCCTCACAGTTCTGACAAACAAAAGCCAAATTTGACGAAACAAAGGTCGATCTTGACTATTCCGGTAGCTCTAGATTCAATGGAGAGATCTGATTTGACCCTGGATGCACTAAAAATTTCTACCTTTTGGATAAAAAAAGGCAAACCCCAAACCCTTGAAGCTCCAAAAATCCTTGAAAACACGAACAGGAAGCTGCAGGTCTGGAGCACTGATACCATGTAGAAGTTGAGAAAGCCAACCTCACAGACCCCGAAGATCACTTGCATGAAAATAACTTGTCATAGAAAGAAGACATTTGAGACAAAAGGAAAAGGTGTTTTGAAAGCTTCAAGAGAGATTTCATTGCCTTAAAAATAAAATAATTAGAAAGATCAATCCTTAAAAGGAGATCATGCAAAATCTAAAAGTAACCCTAATAGGTAGACATTTAATAATTAATATAATTATTAAATGTCACAACATGCAAACTAAAGTGAAATCTTAAGAGAGGAATAAAGGTTACTTAATTAACATAATTAAGTTAAAACCTTTACTCTAACATGCTTCATACTTATGTGTATACTTGATGTCCTTGGGATGGTGGATGGGATAACGGTGTAGTATGGGATGTACGAAATCCCCTTCCCCATTGTATGACGATATACTTCATTTGATTGTATTTGTATTTGAGTGTATACTCTATGTTTTGTGATTGTATTTGAGTGCATACTCTATGACCTTGTTGTATTCAAGTGTGTACTCCATGATTGTAATTATATTCAAGTGTATAATCCATGACTTGTATATGTATTCAAGTGTATACTCCATGAATTTTATATGTATTCAAGTGTATACTCCATGATGCATTTGTATACCTTGTGACCTTGAATTCAAGTGTGTACTCTATGACCTTGTATTTGTTGTGACTTGTATTCAAGTGTATACTTTATGACTTACATGTATTCATACGTATGTTTTGTGACTTCATGCACTTGTGCATATGCTTCATGATCTTATGATGTTTGTTCATGGTATATATATGGACATGCTTAGAATCTTACTTGTCCAATTCATTACTGATGGAATCTAATACATGACTACTTTTTTCTTAAATGTATACATTGTGTTGCATAATTCATGCCTTATATGTATTTGTTGAGTGTATCTATGAGTATCCTTATATCTATGCTCTACATGTATGATCATTTTTTACTTTATGTATATTCGAATGAATGCTTTGTATTGTGTTCATAGAAGTAAAATTGGGTCTATGTGAATGCTCTACATATTCATGTCTTATGTAATGACTAGATGCTTCTAGCTCTATGTGTGTAAATTCCTATATGTATGCTTCATGTGTATACTTCATGATTCATCTACTTCTTAATGGATATATGTCCTCTTGTTTGAAGGCTGGTATGTACTTTGTGTTATGATCTGCATATCTCATGTGTATTCATGTATATGATCTGGCTAATGTGTATTCCAATACCTTGCGTATCCCTACATGTATTTCTATAACTTATAAGTGATCATCTGTTCTCATGTGAATGATTCATGCTTCTATGTATACTTCATGACTCCGTACTTAGAACAAATGTCTTACAAATACTCTGTGTGTACACTGCATATATATGATATGCTTCACTTCTTTTGTATATTTAGATGTGTGCTTATGTCTTAAATATTTACTCCATGAATACTCTTCTCATGTATGCTGGTGTGTGATTCATGCCTCATGCGTATTTGGATACAATCCAAGACCTACATGCATAGATGTTTATAGAACCTGCCTTTGTATTCAAGTGTATGATCCATGCCTTGAGTGTTGCTTCATGTCTTATGTGTATTCAAATTCCTTCAAGCAAATATGTTATGGCTTGCATTATGATGTGTATGTGAGTGTGTGTATACTCTATGGCTGGAATTCATGTGCATACCTTGTATCTTACTTGCATTTATGTGTATATCTTGTGACTTACGTGCATTCACACTACAACTTATGTATGAATATACTTTTATATTTATGCTTCATTAAGAGTTTCTTTGTGTTAGCGTCATTCCGGATATGTCTCCAAACAAGATTACTCCTTGTTGTCTTATGTTTGGAAGATTAGTAAAATTTTGTTTATCAAATTGCTTCGTGAGTGATGAGCTATGACTATTGATGTGAAAGATGCTTTAGTTGTAATTGCTTGAGGACAAGCAATCTTGGGCGGGGAGGACTGTCATGTGCCCAAAATCGTGACACCTAAAAAGTTTACCTAGAACTAGTAACCAATCAATATCATTACAATTATAATGGTCAAATACCATATTATAATTAAATAACGTTCCAAATATTAAAATAATATTACAATTATCATGGTATAATAAAGATTGAAAATATATAACTTAAAATAGTCGTATAATTATCGAATATAAAATTATAAAGACTTTAATCATTCACGCACCATAAATATATGAATATAATTTCTATTGGAAACAAATACTCCTATTGGTGTTTCATAATACTAGCAAATGGGGTATCGATGGGGTGTACTCACCGACCATAATATTCATGTTGAGCACTTATAAAATCATTTGGTAAAGTTGTCGCTACCTTGGAGTCTAACGCCATCAAGGATTGGGTCTATTATACCTATTATGGGTGTTAATTCCACATAATAGGAATCATGAAATGAGAATAGTGAATTTCTGAGGAAGCAATATCATTTACAAGAAGTATTAAGTTATCGGCCTCTAATATCCTTTGCAGCGATGGTCAATAGCCATTCTTTATTACCTGATGCATTATTAAAAGTGGAGTCTTCTCGGATGTATTGTTATCAGGCTAGTTAGTTTATTTGCTTGAAAAGGCGGAAAAAATAATCAAAGGTCAGAGGTCTTTAGTAATTGATGGCATACAAAGATGAACATTATCAGGCTATGACTAAGTTAATCTTTTGAAGATTCGTCTATATCCTAGGCATTGCTTTTGATCAGAGGAAGCATTACATTCTTGGCACTCAGTGTAGGTTATTATAAGAAACATTAAATCAGGGTGAATAAAGTCATATTGCCGCTACATCATTACCATCTGCCAGTAAAATAAAAAGGAATATTCAAGAGGCTAGCGCCACATTCGCTCTATCGGGCTCTTGTCTCATCTTCTGGGATTTAGAGTTAATTTAAGGCAGTATCCATAATCTGTCTAAATTCCTTTATACCATGGCAGCCTTGAATGATCTTGGTCCATAATAGGCAACACATGATAATGGAAAGTGCAGCGACACAACAATGAGAAGGTAATATATGAAACAGTGGTGTTAAGATAAGCTAAGAAGCATCGAATGGAAAGGATAATAAAGCAATTAAAAGAAGAGAATTTATTCAAGGAAAATCAGCGTTAGTTTGTGGAGATAGCAATAACAAATAAGGCGGAAATTATATTTAGCAACAATAATTAATCCTAACTAAAAGACATAACCATTTGGGTGGTCAACCCAATTCAAAGAGGTGTGTCTCTTCTTGGTTAAGACATAGAGATATAAAAGGGATATATTTCAAATGCAAAGGGATTAGCATGGAATAGAATGAAGAAAAAAGAAAGGAAATAATGGTGGCTGCACACCTTTGGAAGAACATATTCTGAACAGAACAATAATCTATAAAATATTCTTCAAAAAATAAGAGCATCGTAGTTGGGGAAATTAAGAGGGTTCCAACAGATTGAATCAAAGCTAGAAGAGAGGCTTTGTAGATCGGGATGTGTTGTGACCTTTTCACACATCACCCCATTCAAAATGGGGACCCCCTAATTTTTGCTCCATTCGGGTCTTTTTGCTTTGGTTTTTGGGTCATTTTTGTAAGGAAATTTAGGAGCGCATCTAGTGAAAACTCTATGCAGTAGTGCCTTTGGTAACTTTCATTTTCAATTAGGTTGCCTCAAAGACACGAACAACTATGTCCAAATGCGGAACATACACAGTTCATTTCCTACATTGATCCATCTGAAAGAAACACATGTAAATTCAACATCAAGCATTAACTATATGAACCAACATACATGAAAGATGAAACAGAAAACCAGAACACAAAGATTTACGTGGGGAAAATCCTTTCAGATAAAAAACCCCACACTCCAAAGATCTAGCCATTGTATTATCCAGCTGTTACCTATTTTTCACTCTACGCTCAATAGGTAGAGCTGAATGAAGTTCAGCTATTATAGGTACAGGAAGGATTTTAAATGTGTTTTCAAATTTTGCTGATAAAGTGTTCATTGATCATCATTGAGATCATCTTACAAATGTGTTATAAGTTTGTTGTGCAAATGTTCAAAACAAAAAAATTAAGGAAAATTGCATAATAATACTTTTATTCATTTCGTGAAAATGTTGAATCTCGCACAAGCCGCGAGAGTAACTTAGATTGTTTCTGACAATCAAGAGATGAATACTAAATCTAAACACAGACCACACTACTGTAAATAGCATGAGCGTAAAAAAGAAAGCAATTCATCATTGCCTGTAACGGAAAATCACTTCGTTGGTGCTTCTAGCCATCGAGCATCCAAGCAGTTGCAACCTCGCTTCATCGCTCCGCATACCTGCAAAATCATTAATAAATGATATTAGAGTTATACTCTAAGCAATAGTGAATTACTTTCTGCCTTACGCCTATGCTACAGACAGAAATGTAATTTGCGTTAAACCGAGCATTCATCAGATGATTGCAAGAAATTAACAGAAAAACATAATGCAATGGAAGCTTTCAGCTTCTTTTATTTTGCTAACATGTTTGTTTCAGTGTGCAGGAGCAGGTTTTTCATATTTGAATTCATTTCAGCTGATATGTGGAGTAAAACGGGCTCCCACAAGGGTTGAGCCCGGCATATCAGGTTTTCAATTATAGAGCCAGAAAGGAATACAGTACTGTAATATCAAATGATAAAAACAGTCTAAATCAGCATGACGGAACTGACTGAGCATTTGTTTTTTGCTCACAAATCAAAGGAACAGTAAAGTATCATGGCAGATAAACAGAGCATTCAGCATTTTATTTTGTTTCTTACACCATCAAGTGCATGCATAGTCTACAGAAGACTCAAGATAACAGTTTAGTTCCAACGTTATGAGGAGAATTTCCATGTTCAGCAATTACAATGTCGAGAACAATGCTGTTTTGATGTTTTAGTAAAGCATTTACAGTTGAAGAATCATTGTTAAGGTAATACAAATGTAACACTTTCTCATTGTGAAATAGAATGTCCAATGGGGAAATGAAAAGACAATCAGTGATTTATACAGAGCATAAAAATCATTATTTTTTATGAAGGCAGCAAATTCTGTTTTGAATCAGCATTTGATAATAATAAAAGATGGAGATATACATTATCTTTTACCAAACAGAGCAATCTAATGTTTCAAGCTAATGTTATATTCTGGCACATATTGCTGAGTGTGTTTCCATCATAAGGTGCGGCCATGATTTGGGGAACAAAAGAGGTTCATTATCTTGCTCCAAGTGAGCTTGAGAAATAGCACAGAGGCATACATAGTATAATCATGAACAGGGTTATCTAAATATTAGAGGTTGGGAAAACAGCAATTTTGGTGATTAAGACCAGCACAAATGAAAAGAAAGTGCTTACGAATTATGCACAGCATAAAATCTAAATACAAAATCTGTGCATAAGTATTTGAAATGATTCTATAACTGTTCAAATACAAAATTGAAAAAAGGAATGCAGGAAGCAAAAGAAGCAAGGAAGCAGTTCGTATACAAGGAAGCTTGAGTCTATGCTATATGCTACAGGAGGTAGTAATGGTTCAAGTTTTTTCATTGTTTCTTTTGAAAAGATATAATTCCAGCATCATAACAGAGATAGCATTTTAAATGATAAATACCCAGTGTGCCAAGCTGTGCCCAGCCACTGTTTCATGACAAGGTGAGGAATTTTCAAAAGGAATTTCTTTAAAAATCAACAGTAAGCAATGAAATGTGCATTACTAGTATAAGACAGATACGTTGTTGGCAGTCACCTCCTGTCAAGAAAGGGCATTTACCATGGCAGTTTCCATGGCAGTTTCAATGACATAAATGGAAGGTAAATATACAAAATTGTAAGTGTTCTTTAATGATTGAAGGACAGTGCAATCAGAAGTACATGGTTTGTAAAATAGAACATTTAAACTTCAAAAGTTTTGGCCTATAAGCATGAATCAAGTCATATATCAAAGTCAAGCCAACACAGAAATGCCTCAAGCCGTGGACAGAGGAAAGTAGAATTATATACAGAAATTTCTGCGCCCAGAATGAAATAATATGATGGTTTCTTATGCTCAGCTATTATAATGAAACCCAGACATGGAAAAGTGAATTTTCTTCAAAGGCCATAAATCAAGAGCCATAAAATAAGCACGAATATGAGCCACGACCTTTCTTATCAAGGGATATGTCAGAAATAAATGCTTCAGAAGATACATTAGAAAAGCAAATTACCCAGATCTAGAAGTCAAGCTCATAAGCCTGAGGAAGAGTTTTCAAATATACCCAGATAAGTTTTCAAACTGGAGAATGCATTCTCTTTGTTTTTATGAATTTTTGAAGTTTCAAACGCAGAGAATACAAAAACAGAATATTATTTGTAGTACCCAGAAAGCAGAAAAGAAGCTTACTGTCATGCGCCTGAAGAAGAATTTTGCATATACCCAGATGGGGTTCTTACTGAGGAAAATATATGATTAATGTATCAACTCGTTTTGTACTGAGAGAGCTCTCAAAAGCTTGCTTTATATCCAGAATACAAAAGAATAAATGTAGGTTGGTTATTTTCAAAAGTTAACCAGTGATATGGCGCCGCCTTTCATCACAAATACATTGTCAAAGCCCAGAAATTGCTAAGAAATCACTAGTATAAGGGTAGCCGCGGCCAAAGACAGAAATATCCGATGATTATGTCAATTCTTAACTGAGATATTTTGTTAAAAATTCAATGACAGAAGGATGGAAGCTTACCACATTTTTTTTTTTGATGAGAGTTCATTCTCATACATGGCTTTCTTCAGATTATTCTTCAAGCATCGACTTCAATGGCAAGGAATTTCAACAGAGAATAGGTGCAGATGACAAAATGTCAGAATATCATCATAGTCGTGCCTATTAAATAACACAAAAAAGACATGTAAATGCCCAAAAAGTGCTCTGATTTGTGGCGAATGAGTTTCATCTTACCTGTTACGCCCAAAATCTTTCAAAAGATCATGGAAATTGACAGAAATGGTGGAAGTCGAGCTTGAAACCCTACTCAGAGTGGCGGCCAGTTTCTTCCAGAAACTTCAGGGTCGAAATGTGATAATGATGGGATTTTAGGGTTCGATGACTTTTTGTTATTCACCTTAAAAAATGCTTTTGAATATCTGACAATGATTTTATTAAAATCATGATGTTTTATTCATTTCCCAGTCAAAAGATTTGTCAATAATGTGGTCGAGTTTAATACTTGATGCATAGTGGTCGGCCATTTTCAAAGGGGTTTAAGTTTTCATTTTAACCTTATGTATTTTTTCTTTTTATTTGCATTATTCAATGAAGGGCTAATTTATTAAATGATTCACTTTAAATCATTTAATAAATTAGTCATTTTAAACATGCAAATAAAAGACATTATAAATCCATGTTTAGAGCTAGCGAAGTTAACTGAAAGTAAGAGATATTTTTATCATGCACATGATAATGAAATTGGAGTTTCATTTCCCATGGGCGAAATCGGTAAAAACGAGGCAGTTTTGCATGTTTTAAGGCCACTTTTCAGGGAGTTGCAGTTCAGTTGGGATAGTGTATGTATCAGTTATGACTTGGCAGTGAGTTTGAGCTTATTTGGGTTTATTTTTGCATGGTTTTGGGCCTCCTTTTCAGGGATATTTTCTTCTGCTCGGATTTGGCTTTGGAATTATCACCTTTTTCTGGAGATTGGACTTCCAGTTCTTTTTGCATGCCTTTTTGGAAAGGTTTTTGTATATATTGAAAGACTTCACTATTTTTCATTCTAGTTCTTGTTTTCTGCCTTTGCCTTCAGCAAAGAAGATCATCTTGTAACTCAGCTTTCAGATTAATACAACAGTTTTATTACAGGTTCAAAGTGTGTAAATGCAGAAGATTCCTTTGAGTTCAATACTTTAGAGTTTGCCTTCTAGATTCCGAGCATCGTTTTATGAAGAATTTGATCGAAGAATTACTGTGTTTCAGTTCTGAAACCTCTAATTTTTTCTGTCTTTTTCATATATCTGTATGCAATTCAGTTTAAAATCACTGGTTATTCACTGTGCTTATTAATAAATTAATACATTTTGTCGTGAAAACTTGTTTTTC
The DNA here is from genome assembly GCA_007258455.2 of Sequoia sempervirens. Lineage (NCBI taxonomy): Eukaryota > Viridiplantae > Streptophyta > Pinopsida > Cupressales > Cupressaceae > Sequoia > Sequoia sempervirens. Next base: position 15,206,029 of record VDFB02353493.1, on the reverse strand, counting down.
CTCAATATTGCATTAGATCAAAGCCTTTGTTTAAATCATTCAAGTGATTAAATTATTGAATCTGGTTGTGTAGATTTGAGTTTTTAAGAAGTTTATTGTGAGTCATATTTGCAGGGCATTATCATTTAGGTGCAATCACCTCTCGTAGCTTTAGGATTTCAGTTCAAGCAGGCTCTCTTTCTCTTTCCCAGCCAAGTCAGTTAGTTTTAGGAGGTTTTTTCATCAGGGAACCAGCCCTCTCTGGAGATTGATTCTCAAAATTAGGCAACCCACAGGCCTGAGAATCATTCCATGTTTCAACAGATTGCTAGATTTAACTAATCGAGCGTTCGGGTGCAATCTGAATTGATAACACCAGCAACTAAAGGTTACAATACAACTCAGGCTCATAACCTTTTCAGAGATTACATTTTGTTCATTCTAGATACTATCTGGTAGCAACAGATCTCCCTATACAGTTTCTGATCAACCTCTCAAACCAAACAATTTTCATATTGTTGCAATACCCTCACACAGTATATAATACTGATCAACACAAGAGATCAACCATGGCATTCAATTCTTGATCAGGAGAGATTCCAGTAGCATAACTCTGCCTCTCTCACTCTCTACTTCAGCCTCATGGCTTCGGCCTTTCAGCCAGCCACTCAACCTTCACTGTTAGCTCTCTCTCTTCCTGTGTTTTGGCCTTAAGGTCCTCGACCATACAGCCAGCCTCTCGGCCTTCACACTATTCGCTCTCTCTCCTTCTTTTCAACTTCAACTCTATGAAAACGGTTTGTTTCCAACTATCGGATCACAACTGTCAAAACATCTAGCTTAGCATCGATGTTTCCACTTCCTTGCATGGAAGATAATACATTCAGGTCACACCACGTAGAACAGTCATCCAAACGGTCAACAAACGATCAACTTGTGTTGCATGTTGGTGAGACACTAGAAGTGTCTCCCCGATGCCACAAGACCTAATAACACATTGTCGCCAAGAGTCATCTCCATCAGCAAGAGGTTCCATCGAGCTTACAAGTTACATCGACCTTAGCATGCACTTCGGTGAGACAATCGCTATCGCCAGGAGATCACATCAAGCTTCATGTTATACCAAAATCAACATTCTCATCGACGATACAATCGCCATTCGATGAGACATTACACCGAGCTCATAAGTCATTCTGAAGTGTTCCTTAGTCGCCAAGACTTTAGTCATTCGTTGAGAGATCATATCGAGCCCTTTATGTTATACCGATGTCACTGTCAGCAAGACTTAGGCAAAGGTCATACCGAAACTTCTAATGTCCTATTAGCAAGACAAATACCCTTCGCCAAGACATCACCCCGCAAGTTCCAAGTCATCCTAAGTCAAACTTGTCAGCCAGACTTACCACTTTTTCCAAGACTTCATACTGAAGCCTTTAAGTCATATCGATGTGTTCCACTATCAGCGAGAGAATCAACCTTCGGCAAGACATCTTACCGAGGCTTCCATGTTATCCCAAAACAACTATTCACCAAGAGTTACACCGAACTAATGACCCCACATGTTGTCAGCAAGACTTTCGATATTCGATGAGACATCATATCGAAACAATACGTTACACCAATGACCCCTAACACTATCGCCAAGACATCTCCCGATCACTAAGAGATCATGCCGATAGGAACAATTCATACCGATTTCTTCATCGACCATACAGACTGAAGGTCATGTCGATATCGGCAAGACTTCCTATCGTCGCCGAGACTTCTCACCGAGACTCTTGAGTTAGCTCGAGTGTATACCGTCGGTGAGACATTCCTGAGTCGCCAAGAGATCTTCCCAAGAGTTCAAGTCACCCTGAACCAGCTTATCGGTGAGACTTCTCCTGGTCACCATGACTTCCTGTTGAATCCATTTGTTATCCCGAAGACTCTAAGTCACCATGAGTCTCCTCGAAGCCTGATAACAAACCATTATGTCGCCGAGACATTCCACTCGGTAGGAGATTACAGCAAAGGCCACAAGTCACAGCGATAGGCTTCTTCAGCAAGACGAAAGCATTGTCTTGAGGACATGAGAAAATCACAAGGTAAACTGCCAGTCGGCTAGACAACAAAAATGTCACAATGACTAAGCTTTCTCAGAGGTTTCAGCCTATGAGATTGAGGCATATTTTCCAACAATCTCCCACTTGATGAAGATCACACAGGCACCTCCAAAGTAACCAGGAACTAAGAACACACTAGCTCCACCAGTTCAAACCCTACAATACTCAAGACACCCAATCAACATGATTCCATAGATAACAGTCCATTAGACAATCTGCAACAACCAACTGCAACTCACTGTCCAACAAGGCAACCAAAAAAGCAACAAACCACAACCTCCTAGGAAACCACATAGATCTCAAACATGCTCTCATGCTCCATCAAGAATTCTACTCCAACATCCAAGATGTCCACCATTCAAGCAACAATCCTGTCATCTTCCACAAGTGGAAGAAAGATACATCACCAAGGTGCATAAGCACCATTCCAATGAACACAAGCAAAAAAAATCCCAGTGATATCACCAACAAGATACTGCTACCACTTCATTGTGCTTGAACGCTATACAAAAGCAATATCAACTTCAAAGCTTCAAACAAAACACAATAGTGAAGTCATTCTCTAGAAACAAGATAAACAACACCAGTTAGAACATCAATCAGACTGACTGCTTCCATCCAACTGATAAACCCACGCGACTGAAAATAGCACCCACAGCTCATGCTATACCATCCGATCTCACATACCTCAAAGGTATAATCATTAGTAAACTTTTTCCAATCCATTAACAGCAAATACAAGTTCTAGTGTCAACCAGTCGAAGAAGACAAGACACATACAGAACTCCCACTGCCTGAGAAATCTAGATCTGAAAGATCAGAAGGCATTGTAAGCCTACCAATACTAGGACATAGAAAATGTAACCCTATAGTACCAAAGAAAAAATCAACAATGATATGCTCAACCTGCAACAACCTGCCACAAGAAACATTTCTCTCACCACAAACCTTCACGGCCACAGAGAGAAACACTGCACATCATCTTCTGTAGAACATCCTCCTACATACACTTCTAACAACTAGCTATGTAAGGAATGATCTTCTTCACATCCCGAAAGAAAGCCTTAACAACATCCATCCGTTCAATCACCAAGATCAAACCAACTTCTAATATCATGTAATCAATATGGATGTAAGCTGCTTAAAGAAGATCAAGCTAAATCATTTCCCATTTCAAGAAATCAGCCCATACATCATCTCCTACCAATTCTCATTAGTAAATGATATAACACAAAAGCTCAAGGAGATAAAACAAACTGTACAACTTCGACTATGAATCCTCCAGAACTAAAAGTTAAACAATAATTCAAGATCCATATCATGAAAGTGAACTTAAATACATCTGAAAGATATAATGAGCCAAATACCTCTCAGATAAACTATCGAGAAGACCAAGAGTGGGAACAAGAATACTCCTTCAACAAATATAAGCCATCATAATTAATGCAAGAGCAATCTCCTCATAGGTCTCTTATTGAACTCACGTTCAACCGAGGTGTAGGCTTCTCGGACTTTCTACAAATAAACTTTAACAAGAGTAACAAGTAGCAACACTTCTCTCACAAGAGAAAGACAACCTCACCTTATTCTTCATGTAACCATGAGTACTAGCAACCGATCATCTCATGCTAAACTCCATCTACATTACTGCACTATCATGAAGTGTCAAGCAAACAATCAAAGCACTCAATACACAAAGAATTACTAGACCATTATCAAAGCTCCAATCATCTGAATCAGGAACTTATCATCATACCATGATCTACACATCCCCATAGGAAATACCATGCTTCAAGTGACTCCACCATTGCCTCAAGTACAATGCACAATGCCAAAACTCCAGTGCACACACAAGAGTAAACCATGACATAAAGCAAATATACTTAAAACCAACATCACTTGTCAAGCACCACCAACACCTTAGCCAAAGACTCCAAGCATCCTCCATGGTTCCAAGATGTTTCACATCTTCAAATAATGTCCATGCAAAAGCGAAAGAACCCTTCTACAACACTAAAGAAGACCATTCACCACCATGTGATGAATTCACAGTCACTGCTAGAGCTCCCACTGAAACATGACACTCGAGCTTTCCAGGCATCATGACCAACTATTTTAGGTTCCCATAATTGACTATTTAGGTACTCTAGAATATCCATCCTCTCATCTCAAAACAATAACACCAATGCACAAGTTACCACAGACAAGGCTAGCTAACAAATCTACACTACCAATGAATCAACCTCATGGATAAAGATAGTCCACATCCAAGTTATCTCACTACAGCCAATGGGTAGCTAATCCACCAACCGCATAACTCGTAGATCACAAACATCGAACATGCAAACCCCTTATCACATTGAAAACTGCAACACTGAGATATCAAAGAGAATAACCACGTAGACAACATGACTCAAACACCAAATCATGCCAGATCTGATTTTCCAATCATGTCCACAATGAACACCATAATCAAGGAACCCACAAGCATTACCACAAGAATGTTGAGTGACAAAACACTTACCAACATTCCCATGCAGAGAAAGAGTCATACCTCCTCAAAACCATGCAACAAGCATGCATGCAGACCTGCAACTATCTCATCCAACAAGACCCCAAAAGACCAGTGTCTAGACAATAGCTTAACAACAACTCCACATGATCACAAGTTTTGCTTAACCGTGTAAAACCTGCAAAACCATAGAGCCATGCAAGTATAAATCATCCTTAGAAAGAAAACAATAGTTCAAGAGGATCCAGGCCCCTTTCAGGCCAACTTTAAACGGCCAACTTTAAACCACCACCATGTACATGCATCCGAGAAAGAGAGAAAGGCTATTTCAGAGGCTTGCAAATCATCTAATGATTAACTCCATAGCCTTCAAGCATTCGAGGTTAACAGGAAACAGTTCTTTCCAACACCAGGAACCATCACCTAGCATAAGCACTCTCTTCCATGACTGAGAAACAATCTAGGCTTCTCCATATCACCTAGGAGCCTGTCACACATACACCAATATGAAAGATTTACCGCTACACAGCCACAGAGTAGGAAAATCCACCTCATACTCCAAGGTTATACCTCTACTAGCCAAGAGACATAGATCACAACATGATCAACTCCATTTTCCATCTTGACTATCCTTCAAGCTGCATGTTGTCTCGGAATACCACAAGGCTTCCACTCATCAAAGCAACAATACATCAGTCCATTTCTCCAGATTTCTTCCAGCCTATCAAGCTAAGAAATCTTTACAGGAGAAATATCCAGAACCAACAACCAAAAGAAGGCTCTGATACCACTTGTAAGGAAATTTAGGAGTGCATCTAGTGAAAACTCCATGCAGTAGTGCCTTCGGTAACTTTCATTTTCAATTAGGTTGCCTCAAAGAAACGAACAACTATGTCCAAATGCGGAACAGACACAGTTCATTTCCTACATTGATCCATCTGAGAGAAACACATGTAAATTCAACAACAAGCATTAACTATATGAACCAACATACACGAAAGATGAAACAGAAAACTAGAACACAAAGATTTACGTGGGGAAAATCCTTTCAGATAAAAAACCCCACACTCCAAAGATTGAGCCATTGTATTATCCAACAACTGAAGGTTACAATACAACTCAGGCTCATAGCCTTTTCAGTGATTACATCTTGTTCATTCTAGATACTATCTGGTAGTAACAGATCTCCCTGTATAGTTTCTAATCAACCTCTCAAACCAAACAATCTTCGTGCTGTTGCAATACCTTCACATAGTATACAGTACTGATCAACACAAGAGATCAACCATGGCATTCAATTCTTGATCAGGAGAGATTCCAGCAGCATAACTTTTCCTCTCTCACTCTCTACTTTAGCCTCATGGCTTCGGCCTTTCAGCCAGCCACTCGGCCTTCACTGTTAGCTCTCTCTCTTCCTGTGTTTTGGCCTTAAGGTCCTTGGCCATACAGCCAGCCTCTCAACCTTCACACTATTCGCTCTCTCTCCTTCTTTTTGGCTTCGACTCTATGAAAACGGTTTGTTTCCAACTATCAGATCACAACTGTCGAAACATCCAGCTCAACATCGTAGATGTTTCCACTTCCTTCATGGAAGATAATATGTCCAGGTCACACCACGTAGAACATTCATCCAAATGGTCAACAAACGATCAACTTGTGTTGCATGTCGGTGAGACACTAGAAGTGTCTCCCCGATGCCACAAGACTTGATTACATGTTGTCACCAAGAGTCATCTCCATCGGCAAGAGGTTCCACTGAGCTTACAAGTTACATCGACCTCAGCATGCACTTCGGTGAGACAATCGCTATAGCTAGGAGATCACATCGGGCTTCATGTTATACCGAAATCAACATTCTCATTGGCGAGACAATCGCCATTCGATGAGACATTACATCGAGCTCATAAGTCATTCCGAAGTGTTCCTTAGTCGCCAAGACTTTAGTCATTCGTTGAGGGATCATATTGATCCCTTTATGTTATACCGATGTCATTGTCGGAAAAACTTAGGCAAAGGTCATACCAAAATTTATGACGTCCTATCGGCAAGACAAATACCCTTCACCAAGACATCACCCCGCAAGTTCCAAGTCACCTTGAGTCAAACTTGTCGGCCAGACTTACCGCTTTCACCAAGACTTCATACCGAAGCCTTTAAGTCATATCGATGTGTTCCACTGTCGGTGAGAGAATCAACCTTCGACAAGACATCTTACTGAGGCTTCCATGTTATCCCGAAACAACTGTTCGCCAAGAGTTACACTGAACTGATGATCCCACATATTGTTGGCAAGACTTCTGATATTCGATGAGACATCATATCGAAACAATACATTGCACCGATGACTCCTAACACTGTCGTCGAGACATCTCCTGGTTGCCAAGAGATCATGCCGATAGGAACAAGTCATACTGATTTCTTCATCGACCAGACAGACCGAAGGTCATGTCGATATTAGCAAGACTTCCTATCATCCTGAGACTTCTCACTGAGACTCTTGAGTTAGCCCGAGTGTATACCGTTGGTGAGACATTCCTTAGTCGCCAAGAGATCTTCTCGAGAGTTCAAGTCACCTCGAACTAGCTTATCGGTGAGACTTCTCCTGGTCGCCATGACTTCCTGCCAAATCCATTATCTCGAAGACTCTAAGTCGCCATGAGTCTCCCTGAAGCCCGATAACAAACCCTTATGTCACCGAGACATTCCACTCAATAGGAGATTACAGCGAAGGCCACAAGTCACAGCGATAGGCTTCTTCAGAAAGACAAAATCATTGTCTTGGTGACATGAGCAAATCACAAGGTAAACTGCCAGTCGGCCAGACAACAAAAATGTCACAATGACTAAGCTTTCTCAGAGGTTTTAGCCTGTGAGATTGAGGCATATTTTCCAACAGTTTTGTGGCTGTCTCTCTCAGTTCCTTCTGTCTTTCCGGGGATGTACCTATCTTTTGGAGTAATTTGGAGTGTTGGCTAAGTCTGAAGTGCATCTTGACATATTAGGGTTTTTATTCTTCAAACTTAGTTGGAGGTTAAGTTGAGTGAGAAAATTGAAATTTGAGCTTGGCATTGCAATTAGGAAGCTTTAGGAAGGTTCCCATTAGATTTTCACTAAATTCTGACAACTTACAATTTTTAGTAAGTACTCAATTTGGGACCTTTTTCTTAGGACTTTTGAAATTTTGACTGTTGCACCACGTTTAGAGCACTTTGAGCTACTTGCCTGCAAATTTTGAGCAAATTTGGACAACTTTCTATTTTTAGCAATTTTGGCTTCGGGAGCAATTTTTAGGATTTGCATGTATGATTTTTCAATGCATGTCGAGATAGTCTTTCTGGGTTTTTTGAGAGTTTCGCAATGGTATAACATGCAATTCAAGGTGATGAATTTCTATTTTTTGTATGTGCCCTGCATGCAAGCCAATTTTCTGGGTTTTTCTGGGTTTTTTGAGATCTCTCGGGCAGTATTACATGCAACCATATCTAGAAATCAATTGACCACTTTTTCAGGCATTTGATATTTTTAGCAGGTTCACTCTAGTAGCCCCCAAATCTTCAGTTTCATGAGAAGAGCAGTCCAGAACAGAAACATAGTCAAATAGAGGTCAGTTAAGGCACATGCAAGTGAAATTAGGGTTTCCAACTTTGGTGCCTAAAATGAGGGGTAAAACTCAAGAAAAATGAAAAACTGATGTATCCCATTGCGATCAACATCTTACAAGGAATCTACTGGTAAAATTTGAGCAAAATCTGCATACTTACTTTTTATAGTAAGTCACTTCTAGAATAGAGCTAAAAGTAGCAGGTGAGCACGAAAAGCAAGTGTGAGTGGGTCAGTTAAGTCTTGAGGATCACGTTGGGAAAATTTCAAATCAAGAGGAGTTGTAGAAGTTTGAGAATCAAGGAGTTACTAAAAATAGAAAGTGAGGGCGAGCAGGTTGAGAAATTGGCTAGGTGTTTAGATGCACCCAAGTGAAGAAGAGAAGCAAGTTGGTGAGAAATTTCCTAAGGCACAAAATTGCCTAATCACCTTTCATATGTGCCCAAGGTGTAAGGTGGCTTGAAATTTTGCTAAAGCAAGAAAAATGGAAGCACCACCTCCCAAATGCACCCAAGCTAAGAGGGGGATAATTTGTTGGCTAAAAATTGTTTAAGACATTGAAAAATGGCAGGAACACCCCTCATATGCACCCAAGGTAGACAAGAGGTTGAAAATTTTGCTAAGGCATTGGGAAATGGTAGTACACCCCCATAAATGTGCCCATCTTGTGAAGGAGGCATAAAAATTTTCTAAGGCAATGAAAAGTGCTTGACCCCCCATCAAAATGTGCCCAAGGCATGGAAAAGCTAAAAAATTTCTAAGTCATAAAAAGTTTCCTGAGACCCTCTTAAATGCGCCCATCATGAGCAACGATGAATGGAAATTTTCTAAGGCAAAAATGGAAGTACCACCTAGTAAATGCGCCTTCAAGTAGAAGTTGTTTGAAAGAATTTTCGAAGACAAATAAAATGGAAGTAGACCCCCTTAAATGCACCCAAAATGTGGGGAGACAACATAAATTTTCTAAGTGATGAAAATGGAAGCAGACCCCTCCAAATACGCCAAAGGTGTGAGGAATTGGTGTAAATAATTTTCTAAGGAAAAAGTGAAACTATAACCTCCTATATGCGCCCTTGAGAAGAGGAAGTTGGATAAAAAAATTCTAAGGCAAGGAAAAATGAAGCAGGTGGGGTCAAATGTGCCCAAGAGATGGATGAGAGGAGATTGAAATTTTTCTAAGGCATGAAACAAAATCTCAAGGGGTAAAATGTGCCCAAGGGGATAATATGTTGGTTGGAAAATTTTCTAAGGTAGGGAAAATAGAACGTGACCTCCCCCCAAGTGCACCCAAGGAAGAAGTTGAATGAAAATCACCTAAGGCATGAAACAAGACACACAAACATTGAAATTCGCTCCAAGAAGATTGAAAATGTGCTTAAGGGATATGACATACAAGAAGTTTCTAGGGCAAGAGTTGAAGATGAGAACACCAAGGGCAATATGCGCCCAAGAGGGAGTGAGGTAACAAGGAAACTTTCTAAGTCAGAGAATAAACATGACCCCCTTCATATGCACCCTCAAGATGAAGTGAAACTCAAACATCAAGATCCTAAGAGAAGATGGACAAGATAGGTGAATGAAATTGCTAAGGCAAGAATAAGAAGATGAAAACATCAAGATGATATGCGCCCTAGCACACAAATGTTAAATATGCCCATGATGAAAAGTTATAAAGAAAGCAAAGTTTGCTAGAGAAAAATGATGAACTCTATCAGATCCAAAGATCAATTAGACCTTGGAAATCAAAACATGGAAATTAGGTAAGTGAAGAGAATTTATATTATAAAGTGTTTTGATGATCTTCTCTTTATTTTTTTTGCAGGATGAATGATGAGACCAAAGCATGATGACTTGAGGTGATGGAGAAAATACTCCAGGACAACATTACAACCTTGGAAGGAGAAAAAGTTACATGTTTAAAACTCCTCCATGATGTCTCATTTGCACCAAAACCATGAAGGGAGATGTTGGAAGAAATGGGTAAGTGTTGGATTTTCCTCACAAATACCTAATATGCACCCAACTCAAGGAGGAAGGTGGCAAGGAAAAAATGGTTGAGTCCAAGACAAGAAAATCCTTCAAGATTAGGATGGAGAAATAATGAAATCCCAAGCATTAGAGATCATCCTCAAGCACTTCAAAGTTAAAGAATGACATCAGGATGGATTGAAGGACAAAGTAGAGGAATTCTTCTTAAGTGTGAAATCCTTCTCCGGTAGTGATTAAGGAAAATGTTCTCTAGCATACTTTGCACAACCCAAGATGCAATGGAAGCTAGGAGGAAAATCATCATCAAACAGGAGTAGGAAGTTGCAGACTTGGAGTCTTAGATTGAGAACGTACTTGCTATATCAGTTCAAGAAGTAGAGGTTGAGATGATCAGATTGATTGAGTTTGCAGTCAAAGAGAAGGACGGTGGGAACACATTTCTAGACAAGAATATTTTGGAAGATGGTGGGCATTAATTGCTCAAAGGGAGAGAGTGGGCATTCTGTGCTCATTTATTGCCCCACTCCTCTTTGTGGCAGCTTTTAGGAAAGAATCTTGATTAGGGCTTAAGTGGCTAAATTTGAGCCCTTCATTGTAATTCAATCTGAGCCATCCATTGGATTTGGCCATCTATAAAAGGGCCATCCCCCCTCATTTGTACATCATAGAATAACATAGATTAGATAATTAGAATAGAGTATAGAGAGATAGCATAACATAGATTGATAGATTGATAGCATAGTTTAGATTGAAGAGGAAGGAAAATTTTCAAATTGAATGCTTTGTAAGAAGTTGTTGTGAACACTCCTATAATAAAAAAGAGTTATCATTGCTTGTGGTTTCATCTTTTATTGTGGGTAGCTAGCAAGATTTCTTCGTCCTTCCAATTCACTTAGAATCTTAAAATAGAACTTAGAGTAAAGTAGATTTTAATTCATGCAAGTAGATGGTAGTTGTGGAATGTGATGTTTAATTTGAGCAAGCTTTGCTTATCCATACCACTAGCAGGCTCACTGAAGATGGGTTTTCCTTGTGTGGTCAACTAGAACATTGTGGACTTAACTTCGATCATGGTTTACATGTTGGCATGCATCGTTGTGATGGTGTCTTCATACTGAATCGTGATCAAAATACCTCTAGTTACTCCTCTGAAGATTGCACCGGTTCTGTGGAAGCTGTCCATAGCAAGGAAAAATAGAGCTTGGTTGAAGTTTGTAAGAGTTGCTCTCCATGTCCTGCACTTAGAGTAGACCATAGCATTTCTAATCCCTGTAGCAATTCAAATCAGTAATTTCTGGTTAGTTTAGGAAACCTGTGAAAACCCCCTTTCTCTTTGAGCTCCTATTGAACAATGACGTAAGTCTCCCTTGAGATACTAGCAAATCACATCAACCCAAATAAGACTATCCACTACATGAAGAAACCTTGGAGTTGAATGCATGATCTTTCTAGCAATCTTAGCATGCAGGAGACTTTGTTCAAGAGAGGATAGAGTAACCGTTGGGAAACTTTATTCTATGTTGGTGCGGTTATAAAACACCCGTCAACAGGATGCAAATAAATATTTTATAAATCCATATAAGAAGCTTAGTAATTATAAGGATACAAATAAGTAAAATTTGGTATTTAAATAATCACTTATGAATTAAGGATTTAAACATGATGAAATTCATATTATAAGTATATAGATATAGATCTATGATATATATATGAAACTATTATAAATTGACAAATAGAATCAATGATGCCAATATATTCATATAACATATATATGGATTAAGAAGTAACTTTACCACAAAGGAAAGGTAACTATATAGAAAATAATCATCGCATCCAAGGCAAAATTGAACTGGCTCTGAAAAACACGTCTAAAAGAGTTCCAGTTCACACGTCATTCAGAGGTAAGTACCCTCACCAACTGGTTAAGCATTGAGGGGTTATGGCATCAATACAGAGTCTATGATAGTGGGTTAATTTAAGATAATTACCCCATATCTTATTCAATAACAATGAATGATTCTAACCCTCAAACATGTGCTAAACTGTGAATTTGACCATGATAAGTTAATGCATATTATATGTCAATATGTTGGGTCTCACCTATTCAGCATAGATGAATAACTAATTCCACATCTAAGAGTAATGCATAATATTTATGTCAGAATAATGTTTCTTACAACAATTATTGTGTATTATTAAGCAATGATGACTTTACTAATGTGAGAATAGACTTTGGGCCAAAATTCTCTTTCGCTAGCACTCAATAAGGATAGGGAGTTTGTGGAGGGAAAGGCTGGAAAATCAGTCCATTGATGGACGGTCCCAAGACAGGTAGGAAAACTTGAGGGAGTCCAATTAGAAACCGTACACTCACCCTTGGCACAGTAAACCTACCATCCAAAGAGGTTAGGAAAGAGGAAACAAGGCGAAGATCTATTCCGATCAAGAGTAATAAGTCACATCAAATTATGTTAGTTATGCACTAGTTGATAATAATGCATTTCATTCATCTTATTCTTGAAATATGAAATTTGAAATGATCTAATTTAATAATGAACAAGGAGCTATGTTCTTTTTTGATAGTACATGATTGTGTGCAGGTCTTCAAGACTATTTACATGAGAAAAATTATGTGTTGGTTAAAACAAATTATGTGTCCTAACTTGTGCATTTTATGATTTTAGGCTAGGTTTAAAAAGGGAACATTACAGGGGTTTTACTGTGGCTAATTTGGAAAGTGTGCATAAATAATCTAGAGATATTTGGAATGGTTACTCCTTTGGTATTTGATAGCCCAACTCATAGCTTCCGTTTGCATTCAATTTCATCTTCATCAGACATGTTTTGGTATAGGGGCACCAGGTCAGTTTTGTGAATAAGGTCTTAATCTTGGTTTTTGGTGTTTTTAGTCTTATGTCAAGAAAAAATGTCATAATATACCATTTGAAATGTAATTAGTGTCATCTAGGGGTGGGTTGTTGAAAGTTGTCAAATTTTGTAATTCTTGCAAAAGTTGTCACAAGCAAAAAATTGCAAAATTGCAAGAAAATGGAAGTTGAACGATCAGGGCATTCAAAAGTTAGTTGTAGCCATTTATTTGGTGTTTAAAACATTTAAATATGTTTTTAAATATCGAGGCAAGAGTTGGAGAGTTGTATGTGATGTTTAAACAATTAGAATTCCCTATTTTCACTAAAATTTTGTGTTCTCATTCAAATCTCCTGCTACAGGATATAGTACGGTTCCGTACTAAGTGTTTTTGTTCTAAAATGATTTGAATTCTTGTAGTGGCATGACCTAAGAGCGTTTTGGTTTTTTTTTATTTGATTTCATCAAGGTAGAAGAATTTTACAAGCAATTTTCTAAAAAACGGTTTGTAAAACCCTGTTTTGAGGGTTTGATAGTGTAAAATGGAAATTTGAGCCATTCCACCTGGTGAAACTTGTGATAACTTGGTGGAATGGAATAATTAGGTGTAGGTTTTTTTTTAATGTGTTTTCAAGGGTAGGGAGAGAAGTTTGTGGAATTTGGAATGATGCAGTTTGTAATTCCATGAAAGGTTTTGGCAGAAATTGATGGCTAAGAGTGGGAGTTTGATTAAAATGCATTATTTTATGATAGGAGATGATTTAGGAAGCGTAATGCTTGAGACCTATAGTGGTGTGTTTGAGGT
>VDFB02353493.1:15006693-15182618 GCA_007258455.2 Sequoia sempervirens | reverse complement strand
CTGATCATTTTGTGATTCTATCTGCACCACCCTAATGAGGAAGTATTTTGAACCAATCAAAATCAATTTAAACCCCAATAGCCAAACTTTCTATTTTTAGAAAATTTTGGTAGTATCTGTTTCAGAAAAAAAAAACCCAAAAAAACCCATAAAAAGTTACTATTTTTGGAAAGTTTATAAAAATAACAATTTTCCTAAAAAGTAGGTGGGTATGTGCAGGATCATGATGGGCCAAGAAGTGGCAATATTATGGGTATTTGTAGGGTATGTGGTTGATGACTTTTTACCCAAAATTGATGAAATGAAAGGAGTTTTAGAGGAGATTCTCAACTTTTCCACCAATATAAATTATTCTTTAATTTGAATTTAATAAATAATTATTATTTATTTTCTATTAAATTACAACTAAAGTCCTGTCGATAGAGGTGATTGAAAACATCTATAAATTTCAGCGATGTACATTTTGAATCTGAAACATGCATAACGTTCTATGCCATACTATGGGATTAAAAAAGAAAACTTAAATTTCATGAAGTTTTGACCAAGTTAAAGGTGGTCAAACATACAATTTTTTATATTTTTTTTAAAAGTTGTAATAAAAATTCATAATTAATTATTTACTTGGAAAAATTACAAAAATATGCATCACATCGGTTATGGAGTCATCTACTTATATATAAAATCTTATAAAAAATATTATTATTTTATTGTGGTTTAGGGTGATCGGACAAACACCTACTTATTTTTTTTTCCACGAAATTTAAAAGTACTCTGCATTAAAATTTCAAATTTTTCACGAATAGATTTTATTTATTTTAAAATAAACCTAGTAGTTTAGAAACTACATTCAATTTTCTACAGATTCTATTGTTACATATTTTTGAAATAATATAGATAACTTATTCAAATTTTTACGTGAAGTTGCCTAACACTGATTTATCTGAATTTTTTGCCACTTAAGGGCCTGTTTTTTCCATGATGATCCTGCACATACCTAGGTACTAAAATCTGAAATCTGGGTTTTGTAGATTTGGTTGCTCAGAGTAGACCCAAATTGTTATATTTTGAAAATTTTGAATTTTTACCCCTCATGCAAGACATGAAAACCTCAATTTTGACCTTTTTGACTGTTTTGACAAGACTTTTACTCATTCCTTCAAAATGCCTAAGTGTAGCAAAATTTTTAATTTGGGGTACAACACAAAACATTTCACAATCATTCATCCAAGGAAAACCCTATAGATCCCAATCTAAAGTATGCAAAGAAGAAAGAGATCTTGCAATAGGGTTCTCCTAGGGTCTAATTATAAACTAAAGAGGGGTTCGCCACCAAGCTAGGGCTTGGAAAGACTAATGAAATGTAAGAACTAATGCTTAAGCCTAATGCAATGCAATACTTCACTAAATGACCTAAAAATACATGTAAAACAGAATAGAAAGTTGAGAGATGAAAGGTGTGCACCTGGAAACTTGAAGAGGACTGGATGAAGACTTGAAATGTTGAAAACATTGAATTTAATGCTGACATGGACTCATATGCCAGACTAAGCGATTTAATCCTAGGTTAGAGTTTATGGGTAGGAACTAGAATCTGGTAGAAATATGACTTAAACTCCTAAAATCTGCAAATTTGTCTATACTGGGACTCATATGCCAAAAGTGGCATATTAGTCCAGTTAGGTTTTTTTGGAAATTCAAAGTTTGATTCTACTCTTCAATGTCTACTTTGTCTTATCCACCTGATTTCCAAATCTGAAACTCTAATTTGCAACCTATAGATGTCTTCCAATGATTTCCAATGGAAGGTGACAACTTTGACAACTTTGAACACTGTTGTACCCAAACCAATTTTTTTGCTTCATTAAGGAATTTTGCTTAAAAGAGTCTAAACCTTGTTAAAATGATGTCAAAACAAAGTTTTTGGGAAAATCAAGTATGGAATTTGTGTCAGTTTGATGTTAGGAAGATACTAGCAAAATTTGAAAAAAATGAAAATTACTGTTTCAAGCACCCCTATTTCAGGTCACGAAACCCTAAAAATTGAAACTTGTCAGAAGTGACTGAAAATTGTTTTGATTGGCTTATTTTGCTTCATGATCACAATGGTGAAGTCAAATTCAGTTAAAACTCAATTTAAGTCTGGTGGGTAGTTTTTGCTTTTTTAGATGGAAATTTAGGAGCTCTAAGGTCATCAATGGAAAATGACTAGGGACCAAGTGTTGAAATCTAAGCCTAGTTCATGCTCAAATGAAGAATCTATGGTGAGATAAGTTCTAAATGATGCTTCGTCTCGAAGGAGATTTTTCACCGAGATGGAAATCATAAAAAAAAATCTAACTCTAGAGCAAAAGAGCCCTCCTAGCCAAGGGCACCCTAGATTTCAGAGGCCCATATTTTAGTTTATAGATTTGTCACTTCCAAGAAGACTTCTTAGGGATACTATCAGCTTCGCAATGAGCTTACTGACCAGCATGAAATTTTTTTCTAGCACTTGATATAGGAGATTGAATGAGAAATGAGGGAGATGCAAAAATGACTAACATTGGAGTGAAAAGTGTGCCTCTTAGCCAGGGGCGCCCATCTTTTTGAGGGACCAGATGGAAGTTTCCGACCAAATGATATCTAAGTTGTTTGTCTCAAACTTGATCAGGGTTTGCAACGAATCCGTCAACAGGTTAATCTAAGTTGTTGAACTGCCAGAATTAGGAGTCAAATATAAGGTTTAATCATGGTCAAAATCTCAAGAGAAAAGAAAAGAACCCCTAGAGGCCAAGGGCTCCCAAGGTTTTGGAGCCTTGAATGCAATATTTCTAGTGATCTCAGGTATTCATCCTGTCCATGTTACATCTAAATTTTTGTTGCATATCTTAGTCAAGTCAAAGGATAAGTCAGTAGCCTGCAGCTGGAGTTTAAGTGGATTTTTAGCCAGTTTGTAAAATGGTTAAGTCTGGGAACAAAAGCGCCCTTGACCTGTAGGGGCACCCTTGATTTTAACCCATTGAATGATGAAATTTGGAAAAGTGCTCTCCAAGAACTCTTGTGTAGAACGGAGCCAGCTCCATAGCGATCCTGCCTATCAGTTCTAAAGTTTTGTTGAGCAGGCCGGAGGATGTGAGATGAAATGAGGTTGAAATCACCTTCCAAAATGATGTAAATTTGACTAGTTCTAAAGCCAAAAGTGCCCTTGGAAGCTACGAGCACCCTGAATTTTGAAGTTTCAGATCTTAGAATTTAGCTTTGCAACCTTAAGGAGGTTCTTGTCAATTTTGATCCTGCTCTTCAATGAAACTATTAGTGAGTCTTTTGGACATGTCAGTCAATCAGAATCTGTGATCGAACATGGGCTCTGGTGAGGTTTGTGAAGTGATATTTTTGAGAAAATTTTTAACTCTGGAAAAGGAGCCTAGAGTACTTTTTTGACTCAAGTGCATAAGTGCCCATGAAAGGTGGAGATTGTGAACTGAGATTAAATACTATTTAATTCTTGAGTTAATTATTTTCAATTGAACTTATTTTTGCTTGCAAAAGGGTTGATTCATGTTTGCATGAATTGTTAGCTGTTTTTGGTCCAATCATAAGCTAGCACCCTATTTAGGGTGAATTTCTCAAGCAGTTAACCGAGTTAAGTTGGTCCATTCAGAGTTTGTCATATATTTTGAGGTACAATCAAGATGGTGCCTATTTTTAATGCAAATGGGATGATTTTAGACTTAAACTTATTTATTTAAGTCATTATTGGCACCATTATTCTCATCATAGGTGCAAGAAAACATGATTTTCTTGAGCAAATGAAGATCTGAAGGTTCTTTGAGTAATATTTTTCAATGTTCTTCATGGTGCTAGGTCCAAATTGTTTAGAAGATTAATTTTTCATTGCATGCAAACTTCATCGAATCCAATTCAAGTATAGGAAACTTTTTGAGGTAGAATAAACAAACTTTTATCTTCTATCTAAAATTATTTTATTCTTGTTTTTGGTTTTCTCTCCAATGTCAAAGAAAACGGTAGAATTTTTGGAATCTGATCATCTGGGATCACATATTTCAGCGACAATAGAAAAACCCATGTCTTAGATTTTTTTGAGAAAATTGTCTTGCTACTTTTATTCTAGAAGCATTGTGCTTTTTTCTGAAGATTCTTTTGCATGTGGGTCAAAAACACATATTTTCCAAAATTGAGTCATTTGGGTTGCCTTAGAAGTCCATTTCCTACAAAACCCATGTTCTAGATTTTCTTGGGAAAATTGCCTCAAGAAGCTCTAAAATCCTTACTTTTTTCTCTAATGAAAATCCTTTGCATGCCTTACTAAAAATCATATTTTTGAATTTCTAACGATCTGGGTTGCCTTAGAATTCAATTCTCTACAAAACCCACATTTCAGAAAAATTCCAAAAAAATTTCCCGCAACCAGCTATTTTTAGCTTCATTCAGAGCTTTTTTTAACTTTTTCTAAAAGTTGTCCAAACATACCCGACTTTACAGTCAAAAATCCATATTTTCAAAATGAAATTCAACCCTATAGATTACAAGGATTAATCGGTCTTGATGCACAACTTTTTGAAAACCTTGGACACAGACTTGGGTTGTGTTTATCGAGTGGGCAATCTGAACACGCTGGAAGGCGTTAGCAGCAATACAATGAAGAATCTTGAGTGTTCCAGGTTGTTGGAAGTAGCATCTACTCCTATCATGACTTTTGATCTCAAGTTTTTTCTTGCTTGCATTAAGCACTACGACTCGTCTACAAGACAAATTAGATCAGCCAATGGGAGATTCATTTGCAGCCTTAAGCCAAGGGAGTGATTTGCTATTCCTCCTCGCTCAGACAATTTCATTGTAGTCATTGAGGCTTTTGATAAGATATGGTATGAAGACAAAGAAAGATCCCAGCGAAAATTTTCTTAGAGATGGTTGAAAGTATAGAAGACCAACATGCCAAAGAAGGTTGGTCGCGACGAGTTCAAGGATAAAGTTGCTATTTTGATTACTTTGCTCAATTAGCTTACAACAAGAGGAGGAAAAAGGCGGTTTCAACTATGGAGCCACCAGAGGTGATTTCTTCACTACCTTCTACATCACAATTAAAACCCTATGTGAAGCAAAGGAACAAGGTAGCTAAAGAGGCCAGGGAATGCATGAGGCTGATCAAAGATGGTGAGAAGGAGTTCAATAGGCAGGTTATCATTGTCGATAATGTCAAAGTACCAGGGCATGAGACAATCAACCAATTCCTAGGCGAGGTGTTAGACTGTGATGACTTGGAGTGATTCATTAGTTGGAACCTACAGTTATTTTCGAGGATAGAGTCAGGAGCAATAGTTAACTCGACATTCAGTCTTGAGTTCCAATTGTTGATTTCATTCACGCACATATCATCCTTGGAGATATCTTCGCAGGAGTTTAGACTTTCAGTTAGGATCAATTTTTTATTTCAATAAGGACTTGCATGTTGCACATGTTCAGTTCAATTGAGTCTCGTTTTGGTTAACTGATGGTAGTTTCCAGTTAACTGTTTAGTTTCCATTTTTTAGATTTAGCAATAAAATCTTGCATGCTTGCAAGACTGTAGTTGACTCAAGGTGATTTTAGGGTTCCCTACCCTTTAATGTCTATAAATAAGAGCTATTTTCTCATTTGTAATTAAATTTTGCACACAATAGTAATATATGTTGTGCCACCTTGCCTAAAATATTGTTATTCTATATTTGTTCACGAGCTTTTACTGTGATAATAAATAGTTTTGTCACCTTGCCTAAATGTTATTGTTATGGTATTTGTTCATCTTAGTTAAATATAGTGGCTAGTTTGATCTTTTATTGTGTGTGTTTCTCACTAATGAAATTTGTTGTCCTAGTTGGCTATCTTATGTTGTGATTGATAATTGTTCTTTGAATCTATGCCTTGGATAGGGGTTCCTCCTCCTTGGAAATTTGCAAAGGAGAATTATCATTTAAGTGTTGTTGCTAATAATCTTGTTGCATATCTATGCCTTAGATAGGGGTTCCTCCTCCTTGGAAATATAGTAATTGAGCTTATCATTTGATGTCATGCCCAATAAACTTCATATCAGCCTACACCTCGGATAGGGGTCTGTCCTCCTTGGAAATCTTGCTGTAAAGTTTATTGTATAAAACATTCTTTCCCCTAGTTCATCATGCTCCATTTTCTTGAGGAAATAGGATAGATTAAAAGCATTAATTTTAGTTGTAGTTAAGTGTTAGAGAAAAACTAGAGAAAACCCTTAGTTGTAACATTCTTGGTTTCCTTAACCTTGTGCCTCTTCTAGCTGAGTAAAAAATATAGGATTTAGAATACTTTACTTTTTAACGCATATCAGCACAAAAGGGAGCTTCCCCTCCTAATTTGAAGAGCAATCATTACTCACTATGTATAGTTGTTCATACCAACTCACACTCTAGAGGTGCTAATTGTTACGCCAACAAACACTTTGACAACTTTCTCCAAACTTTCTCTTCAATGTGTCTTCAACCTAGACTTGCAAATCACATAGTAAAGAGAGGGGAAAATGTTGTTTTGTTAGTGGAAATGGGGTTTCCTTGGTCAAACCTCATTTTGGTAATCAAACCTTGAAATGAAATGAAATGAAATAGGAAAAAAAATGATGAATGAGCAAAATGTAATGTTTGAACTCACCAAACCCTAGCAATAAAGTGTTGCAAACATGTATGAAATGGCTCCAATGTATGTAGATCTTGAAGTGAATGCTAGGTTGAATCATGAAACCCTACATCACAATTGTTAGCTCAAAAAAAAACATGATGCATGATGGATTTTACATGATGCTTGAATAATTGTAATGTCCCCTATCCCATTTCTCCCTAGAATTTTCTTATTGATTAGGGTTATGGTTTTTAACCTTGTTAATTTTTAATGATATATTCCTGGATGAAATTTGCATTCACCATTTGAACAATATTTCCACATATACACATGTCTATTAGCATTAATATCTAGATATCCAAATATAAACTTAATCACAAAGCAATTATGAAGACATATGAGGAATGGCATTTTTCCTAGTCCAAAGGTTGTAAACTACAACCCTCCCTTCCTAGTGACTTGTACCTACTTTCTCTACCTGTGTGCATAGATATGCTCGAAGTCCTTTTCCAAGTTCAAGAGGTTGTAATCTACAACCTTCCCCTTTATGTGGCTTGTACTTGCTTTCTCCACCCATTTCATCACTTCAAAAGACACATGACCTACTAGGGGAAGCCAACAAAGCTTATAAGTGGCCTAGTGTAATGTCCCTAGAAAATATGACCTTAATTTTTTGTTATAAACTCCAAGGAATATTATCAAAGACTTGGAAAGAAAAATCTGAACTTGCTAATTGTTGTTTCTTGTTGGTGTTTTTATGTAGATGAAGATAATATGCATTCAATGAGTAGACAAGTATAGATGTTTGATATAAAACAAGAATGCAATGCAACACTTCTTTCTATTTTTCAATGTTTATAGATGACTACAAATGCATGTAAATGACACCTACAACTAGGGGAAATTTTTACAAACACTTGGCATGCATCCTCACTTTATTCAATTTATTGCTGATGTAAAGGTCTAATTACAAAATATGTTTGCAACATGTATGCCAATGACTAATTTCTTATTACAAACTTGCTCATACAAAAGCTCTAATGGTTGTCAACAATTTTCAAACTTCATATGCAGACTTACAATGCAAATATATGTGTAAACATCAAAAGGAACCTGATTCTAAGGCTGGAAATGAATAACAAATGAGAAGACAACAACCTCTGATTTTTCCTTGAATTTCTTGTGGCTTCCTTGATGAAATCACCCCTCTCTAGCAAATCCACCCCTGCCCTTGCCTAACAAATTTTTGCATAAATAAATGCAGCAGTATTGGTCTCCAAAATTATTGTAGAAATGATTTTCTTTGCAAGAGAAAGTGATCCCTCCAATACCTAGAATGAAAGGATGTCTAGATAAGCCTCCAACAATGAAAATCTAAGAACTCCATGGCTGGTTGACCTCCTTATCAGTAGACTAATATAAAGTTATAGTCTTCAAAATATGCCTCCAAACCCTCCAAGAATGATCACCAAACCTTCCTAAAAAGGAAGCTCAAGTTCCCAAGTAGATTCGATGCAAGTATGAGGTTGGACAAGTGAAAATCTGAGTACAACATGCAATGTCGTCGACCATGAAAGTCTGATATAAAGGCTACAATGTGCCAATGATGTCGAATATGAAACCCTCACAAAATCACCTTATTCAACAACACCAAAATCTGAAGTGAAGTCCAAATAGGAAGTCTGAAGTAACTCCCTCAAATATCCAACTAGGATTGATATTTTACAACCGAAATTTGCACTTAACCAACTAGGTTTGGTCTTTCACAAATGAAAACTAGAAACCAACTTGCCAAGAATTCAAGCTTACCAATGTAGTAGAAAAGATGTATTAAACTCAAGATGCCCAAATGCATAGCCAAAGCTTCTTCTTATACTTTTCATAACACATCACCAAGAAGATTCTAGAATATTTTATTATTTTTCTCCTCAAGTGACTTTAAGCTATATTATTTTATTCAGTCACTTTATTAAATTAATTATAATAAAGTTACCTTTGAGATATTATTTTATTAAGATAACTTTATTAAATAATTAATTTAATACTCCAATTTAATTTAATTAAAATAGTCAATTAGTCATCCTTATGAAATATCAATATTTGGACAACTTAATTAATTTAATTAAATTACTCTGCCTCCAAATCGGGGGCATGACACCTAGGCCTACCACCCCTCCCTTGGGTGGGACCCCCACCCTTCCATGGCCCACACATGCCTTGGGACTGGGCGGAACCTCAAGTGGAATTTCCACCCCTCCATGGCCCATCCCTTCCTTGGGTTCTAGGGGCGAACTTGAGTGGGGTTTTTAGGCACCATTTTTTCCAAGCCCTTCCTCCCTAGTAGGGTTGCAAGCACTCATGAAGACAATCTTTAAGCAATCAATTACATTTGCATTCACTATTGATTCTTATATAATCATTTCATAGACCAATTATAATTATGATATTACTAAGGAAACCATAATCATGATACTACTAAAGAAAACATTGCACTAGTAATCATATTAGCAAAATTTATTATGCATATTAATACTAGAAATTCTATGCAACTCTCTTACCTTCCTGTTGATGTGTGTTTTATGACCTACACCAGACAGTAGAATAAAGTGTCCAATGACTACCCTATTCTCTCTTGATCAAATTATTCTGCATGCTAAGATTGCAAGATAGATAATGTGTTCAAATCCAAGGTTCCTTCTATACAATGGATAGTCTCAATTGGTTTGTTATGATTTTTTGGTATCATGAGGCGACTTACACAATTGTTCGATAGTGGACAACAAATAGCAGACTAGAGGGTTTTCATGCGATTCAAAATATTTTTTAGGTAAGTGCAAGTTTTCTAATACTAACTAGAAATTTACTAAATTTAAACGGGTGTAGGGATAAGAGATGCTATAATCTACTCTAAGTGTGGGACATAGTAATTGGCTTCAGAAAAATTCAACCAAACTTCGCTTTGCCTCACTTCGAACAACCTCCACGAAGTCGGTGCAATCTTCAAGGGAGTAACGAAAATTATTCAAATCACAACTCAACATAAGGACACCATCACAATGCTGCATGACAACATGTGATTTGCAATTGAAGTTAGGCTCAAATGGTTCCAATTGACCACACAAGGAAAACCCACCGTTAGTAGGATCACTAGTGGTATGGATTAGATAAAGCTTGCTTGAATCAAACACTACAGTCCACAATTACTAGCTACTTGCATGAAATGAAATTTATTCTACTTTAAGATCCTATTTGAATCAAAAGGATGAAGAAACCTTGCTAGCTTCTCACAACAAAAGACAAGATCATCATCAATGAAAACTATTTTTATTATGAGAGTGTTCACAACAATTTCTAACAAAGCTTTCTAAGGAAAAACTTTCCTTCTTCAAACTATGCTATCAATCTATGCTAAGCTATCTCTCTATGCTCTGATATTCTCTCTGATCTAATCTCCTAATCTCTAATGAATTGAAAATGAGGGGGAGTTCCCATTTTATAGCTATCCAAGTCCAATGGATGGCTAAGATTACAATCAGATGGATGGCCCAGATCATACCACCTCAACCCTGAACAAGACTCACCCTAAAGACCTCCAGAAGGTGGAGGAGTGGTGCAATAAATGAGCACAAAATGAAAAAATCATCCCTTTGACCACTATGGGAAATTAATTCCCACTACCCTTCTAGAATATTCTCGTCCAAGAATGCATTCCCACTATTCTTCTCTCTAACTACAAAATCAATTAATTGGGCCAGCACTACTTCAACTTCTTGCACTAAAATAGATGGAGTGAGATTGAGTTGAAACTCGAAGATGGTGACTATTTGCTCCTACCGAATGCAATATTTTCTCTAGGCCTCAATGGCTTCCTGAGTGCTCTGGATGATGTTGGAGGAAGTGGAAATGTTCTTGAAATCAACTTGGGCAAATGTTCTCACCTTTGAGAAGAAAGGCTACAATTTTCCTTTCAAGCCATCCAATGTCACTTCCTTGGGAGTTAGCCACTTTGCAAACAAGGCCTTGAGTGTGTTGAAGACGCCCTCCTGAATGTTCCCCATAGCCTTCCTCACTTTGACTGATTTTTCTCGCGTTGCATTGAAGAAGCCCCGACTAGTGAATGTTGTTGAATACCAACCTAGAAAATCATACTGATCCCCTTCTAGGATCACTCCTTCAATCAAAGTCTACATAGGAATATGCATAAGGGCTGCTAGGAATGGAATGGTTTTGTCCTAATAGATGTGAGCTTCATTCCAAGCTTCGTCAATTTCCTCCATACTCATGAGTATGCTTGAGGGATGTTGAAAAGACAAGAGAAGGTCCTCAATGAACTTTTCAGCTTCAACACGGACACCACCTACACATTTGTTTGCCTCTTGAATCGCCCTCTTCAACTCTTCAAGCCCACTAACTGACTCTCTTGGAAGCTCAGTTGGGAGTTCCACCACTAGATTCTCCTATGCACATAGATGCACTAAGTGTTGCACATAGCCAATCAACATCTTGTGCTCCCTTTTCAACTTCTTGTATTTTTCTTCTTTTCTAAGCAATGTGACTTTCAACACTTGAAAGGAGTTGTCAGCTTCCTCAATTATGTGCTCCCATAGGACATCCTAGTTCAATAGTGGTGATCACATAGTTCTTAGGAATTTCTTCATCTTGATCACATTCCTCCCTTGGAACAACAACATGAAGGGTGCATGAACTAGATTTATCCATTTCAATCTTTGAATATTTTCTAGCTCTTTTCTTCTTTGGTGATCCACTAATTTTGTTGAGGAAATATTCCATCTCAATTGTCGGGTCGGTGTCATCTTCTAGATCTCTTCTCATCCTCCTAGTGATCCAATTTGGTACAACTAGCTATGTATTGCAGATAACAAGTGGTTGTTCTTTCATTGCTTTCACTTCACGTTCCTCATCCCTAGCAACATTTTTCTAAGGCTCATCTATTTCCATGTGTTGCACATCCTCTTCAAGACTCTGAAATTCTGGCTCCATAGTATTTTCATCCTCAAAGGATGCCTCAATCACATGCTCCAAGCGGATGTCAATTTTTGTTTCTTCTTCTCCCTCTAGCTAGCCCTTGCTCTTGTTGATGTGATTTTTATGACCACACTAATTAGCAGAATAAAGTATCCAATGAGTACTCCATTCTCTCTTGATCAAAGTATTTCATATGCTAAGATTGTGAGAGATATCATACGTTCAACTCCAAGGTTCCTTCAATGCAATGGAGTACACTCAGTTGGCTCATTGTGATTTGTTGTTTTCATGAGGGGAATTACACAATTGTTCACAAGTTATCATCTAACAATAGATTAATGATGAAATGGGTTTTCTTGCGTTGCAGATGATTTGGAAATAAGGTACGAGTTTCCTAATACTAACCAGAAATGTGCAGAATTTAAATAAGTACAGGGTTTAGAAGATCTAAGTTCTATCTAAGAGCGGGATGTGGGATCAACTTCAACAGGCTTCAACCAGACTTTGCTTCGCCTCACGTTGGACAACCTCTACAAAGTTAGTGCAATCTTCAAGGGGATATCAAGGAGTGTTCAAGTCACAATTCAACATAAAGACACCATCACGACAACGCATGCCAAGACGTGAATCATAACTGAAGTTAAGCTTATAAATTATTCCAGTCAACCACATAAGGCAAACTTACCATCAACAAGCTACTAGTGGTATGGATTAAACAAAGCTGCCTTGATCAAACACCACAATCCACAACTAACTACTACTTGCATGAAATGAGATTTATTCTACTTTACGCTACTTTAAAAATGCTAAGTGATTCAGAAGGACGAAAAATCCTTGCTAGCTACTCACAACAAAAGATGCAATCATCATCAATCAAAACTCTTTTTATTGAGAGAGTGTTCACAATAACCTTTTACAAAGCATTCAATGAGAAAACTTTCCTTCCTCTTCAAGCTATGCTAACAAACTAATGCTAAGCTATCTCTCTACTCTATCTCTTGATTTCTATTCTCTAGCTAATGAGGTACAAATTAGGGGGGATTCCCCTTTTATAGATGGCCAAATCTAGTGGATGGCTCAGATTGAGCCACATAAACCCTAACTCTAAAAACTGCCACCAAGAAGAGTGGGGTAATAATTGAGAAATTAATGTCCACCATCCTTCTAGAAGATTCTTGTCCATAGACACATTCGTATTTCTCTTTCTCTTACTACAAACTAGATGAGTCTGGTCAAAATGCTTCAAATTTTTGAATGAATATGGCAAGCATGTTCTCATTCTAAAGCTCCATGACTGTAACTCCTTTCTCCTGCTTGAGTATGATTTTCCCCTTAGTTGTCATTCTTTAACTCTGAATTTTTTGTTCATTCCTCCTCTTTGGCCTTGAGGACCTTTTAGCGCTTGGGTCTTCATCATTTCTCCATCTTGATCTTAAAGGATTTTCCAATCTTGGACTCAAGTGTTTCTTCCTTGCCACTTGCCTCCTTGAGTTGAGTGCATATTGGGTCTTCAAGAAGAAATTCCAACACTTAGCCATCCCTTCCAACATCTCCCTTCATGATTTTATCACCTTGGACCATTTACTTCATTACTTCAAGCCATCGTGCTCTGGCCCTAGCGTTCATCCTGCAAAATAGATAAAGAGAAGAGCATTAGAACACTTAATAATATAAACTTTCCTTACTTACCTGATCTCCAATGTCTGAGTGATCTTCGGATTTGATAGGGTTCATCATTTCCCTCTAGCAAAGGTTGCCTTCTTCATACTCCTTCATCATAGGCGTACTTTGACCATGTATTGTCATTGATGCTCATTTTTTATGACCTAGAAACCTTCATCCATTTTGATGGCGTGCCTAGAGGGTGTTGTTTGATTTCTCTTTGCCTCAAAAATTTTTCCAACCAACATGATATCCCCTTTTTTCCTTAGCCAAATTTCCAACCCATATGCCTTCAAAATAGTCAACCAGGCGCCCGAGTAAAATCTTCACCTTAAAACCTCTGGCAAGGTGTGAAAAATTTCAAAATCATTTCCTTGTCGAAGATATCTAGTACATAGAAGAAAATTCCCCTCAGAAAGTGACAAATTCATGTGTCTACAGATGAAGGGGTACATTTAATTTATTTATTTTTTTGAATTTTGTACCTTAGAAAAATATTTATTAGTTGAATTTATTCTTATTCTTTCTCCTTGGGCGTAGTTGGAAATTTTCATCACTTGGAAAATATTTTTCAAGTCTTCTTCACTAGTTGGGTGCATTTGGACCTTTCTCCCATTATTTGCAAACACCTAGAAAATATTTTCAAACATCTTGCTTAGGAAGGCACATTTGCTAGGTAGCACTTTCATTTTTTTATACTTAGAAAAATTTTCACCACCATGACCAACATGGATGCATTTAGGGGATCTAGGAGGAATTTATACTTAGAAATTTTCATCCTTCTTCTAGTTTCAAAACGCTTAGAAATATTTCAACTTGTCTTCTTCCTAGTGCATTTGGGTGCATATGACATGCTGAGGGGAAATTTCCCACACCTTGGATAAATTTATGTTTGTATCTCCAACTTGGGCATACTTTCCTTGCCTTCCTTATGCTTACCTCATAAAATTTGTCTCCTTCTTTGTTAGTTTTGGCACATATTGAGGGTCAAGAAGGAACTTTTCAAAGATTTTGTCTCTTTCTTAGTCATTTTGGGTGCATATGAGGTGGTGAGGAGGAATTCCAACATCTTTTTTCTTTTCCCAATCAAATTGGGCACATTTCATTAGTGGAGGAACTTTCAACCTAAGACATTTTTTCAAGCTCCAACATGAGCATGGGCACATTTGAGGGACTGGGCAGGAATTTCTAATGCCTTAGAAACAATTTCTCAACTTTATCTTAACAAGGGCACATTTGAGGGTGTGAGAAGGATTTTCATCACCTAGCAAGTTTTTCTCCAAGTCCAACATGAGCAAGGGCACACCTCAAGGGGTCTACAAGAAATTTTTGCCACTTGAAAACTTTTCTCCACCTCTCTTCTCCCTTGGGTGCATATGAGGGGGGGAGGAGGAATTTACCCTTAGAATTTTTTTTATGCTTTCATCACCTTTAGCGAGTTTGGGTGCATATCAAGGGTGGAGAGGAACTTCCATGCCTTGGGAATTTTCTCAGCTCATCCTCAACAAGGGCACATTTCAAGGGGGTAGCAAGAACTTCTCCAAGACTTAGCCACTTTTCAGCTTGCTTTCCCTTGTTTACTATATTTAGCAAGTATCCTGGTTTTCATACTTTTGTAACTTGGATTGATTTGGAATTTGTGCCATAGGATCTTGTGTTGACCTGCTATTTATAGCCTATTTCTGGAGGTGATTTACTATTTATAGTAACTACTTGGTTTCAGGACTTCTGCAACTCCATTTAACTTGAAATTTGACTTACATGATCCTCATGGGTTGATTGGCCTGTTCACACTGGTGTCTCACATTGACTTGCTATTTATAGCCTGTTTGAGAAGTGACTTACTATAAATAATAAGTGCTCAGATTGCCTTCAAATTTTACCAGTGGATAGCTCGAAAGATACTGGTCACGATGGGATACATCAGTTTTCAGATATTTTGGCGTTTGACCCCTCATTTTAGGCCCCGAAGTTGGAAACCATAATATGACTTGCATGTTGCTCAAAAGATCTCCGTTTGACCCTATTTTTGTTGCATGTCACCTTGTTCGTGACGTTGAAGTGTTGGTCAGCTGTTGAAGTGGTCTTGCTAAAAATAGTAAGTGTCTGAAAAAGTGACCAACCAACTACCAGATGTGTTTGTATGTCACATAGCCCGAGAGATCTCACAAAACCTAGAAAAACCTAGCAAATTGGACTACATGCGGGCACTAGTTAAAAATAGTAAGTTCCTGAAAAGTGATCAATTCTTCCTGCATGTTACCTTGCTATGTAGCTCTTGAAAAACCCATGATGAAAATGTTGACATGCACTAAAAAATCCTGCATGCAAACCCTAAAATTTTCTCTCGAAGATGAATCTACAAAAAGATCTTGATCCTAGTTTGCATGTCACATCACTGCAAAGCTCCTGAAAAACCCACAAAGAATGTTCAAACATGCATCGAAGACTCCAACATGCAAACCTTAAAAATAGCCTCTGAAGTCAAGATTTCTGAAAATTATCATCTCATCTTGCATGTTATATCATTGCAAAGGTCTTGAAAAAACCAAAAATATTCTCCATACATGCATCGAAAAACCCTACATGCAAACCCTAAAAATGGCCTCTAAAGCCTAAATTATCGAAAATCAATATCTCGGCTTGCATGCTATATCATCGCGAAGGTCTTGAAAAACCCAGAAAGATTCTCCAAATATGCATTTGAAAAGCACACATGCAAACCCAGAAATTAGCTTCTTGAATGTCATAACTCTCTTTCTTTGTATTATCACATTTGCATAAGGAAACATTTATAGCCATCTCAGCGTTTCTAAAAATTAGTCATATATGTCTTTCTTAAATAAATTGTTTAGTATTACAAACACTATAATATATTAATAATGGATTATTTATTAAATCAAATATTCTTTACAATGGACTATTTGTTAATTAAATATTCTTTTGAAATTGTTATTTAATGAACTCTCTTTATTCAAATGTATTTATGGAATGGGAAATCATGTTGGAAATTAAATGAAATAAAAGGGAGATCGATGCCATAATTTTCCAAACCCGTGACAACATTGATTAGTGAATTATTGATTAATGGTAACATTTGAATAGGTTGGGTGTTGCTTCACAATAATCACAATTCTTTGTGTTAGGTATTTATAATAATCTAACTCATTTGCTTTAGTCGTGACTTCTTAAAGGAATATGTCCATTGATGGTAAGTCTCATCCATTCTTTGTAGTTAAGGGACGTGATGCTTGATACTCACCATATTTATGTGTCTCCGCGTGTGCAAGGAAGGAATCAAAAGTTGGAGAATATTAATAGCACATCTTCCATACCTCATACTCGTGTAAGAGGTAAAGAAATCAAGCTTTGAGATTTAAGAGATATACTCATATATACTTATCTGAAATCAGGTATGCAACTACTGTACATAAACACAACTTATTTCTTGTTATTAATGTTATAATTTTTTAGGGATTTAGCAGTAGCTTCCCAGCTTTTAGCATGGCATTAGTAGGAAGATTAATTACCAAATTATGCTCTTTCTCTGCAACTCATAAGAGAGGAGGATTGGATGCCCATGAAGGAGAGCAGATACTAGGATCTCTTCGAGGTAAGCCACCCTCTTGGATGACTACGGGTCTACCCAGGAGGGCCAAGGGAGTCAATACAACATGTGTCTATTGACTACCTTTAGGATGAGAAGAGAGACACTAAGGGAATCCTTGTGCATGTTCCACTCCTGCCCTTTATGAATTGAACAAGAGAAGTGGATAGTTTGGGGGTATTTTTCATTTCATTAATTTAATCAAGAAAACTATAGATGTGTAAAATTACATGTATTCTTTAATCAATGATGAGTTAGAAACTATCTTTAAATTTTCTTCATTGTATTAAGCTAATGACTAAATTGATTGGCATTCTTATTTAATTGCACATAATGGTATTTTTAGGTTTTTTCTTAAACTTCATTCAAAAAGGGAATATTACATCAAAGGAAACATTGCTAAAAATAGCAAGGTGTCAGATTTGACTCAAAATTTGATGGAAGATAGCTCGGGGTGTTAAAAATGCAATGTAAATTTAGTGGGAACATACTGGAAGCATCTTGATTGCAGTGTCAAACTATGATCTCAATTTTCTTACTCAATTTGACTTCAAACAGGCACGAAGAAAGAAAAACCTAACTTCTTAGACTTATCCAACAACTCAATTTACGCTCAAAGACAGGCACATCCTTGAAAAGACAAGCAACAAAGAGAGAGACAGTGGGTAAAACCAACCAAAATCAAGCCAAAAGATCTGAATGAAGAAAAAATTAGGGGGTCCCCATTTTGAATGGGGTGATGTGTGAAAAGGTCACAACAACTCCTAGGAGCATTAACACTCTACCTATCTAGCTCCCTAGGCAATGATTGATTGACTTTCTCTAACTTATGCTCTTTATCCAATCTAACCCTCTGACCCTCAAACAATGAAACCTCACACACACTAGAAGAATGAGTCAGTAATTGCGTGGGTGATGCTTCTTCTGTTCTTTGAGGTGCTAGCTGAACTAGTACTTCCTCTTGTGGCTCTACAACTTGAGCAAACTGCTTTCTTTTCCTTGCAATAGGCAGCCTTTGATCTACCATAAGAATGTATGTGAGAGCAATTGATTTTCTCTTGAGCCTATTAACACGTCTTTGAACCCAACTCCTCAAGAATGTCAAGACTGGAATGGATAGTGTGTCCAAGTCTATAATTTCCAATTATAACCAATCAGGTGGTGGGATTGGTGTGTCTTTTACTAACTCATAATTTGGGTGAATAACATTTCCATCCTAATCCACTTGTTTTGGGACTGGAATAACTTCACATTCCTTGATCAGCTTTAGAGGTATCCTACTTAACATCCTCTTCCTAATTTTAGCTTTGCCCTCTGCATTATCCCAAAAATCCTCAACATGAGCCTTATGCCTATGTTCCACACCTTGCACTATTCCAATATTTTTGTAGGGATAAAAATCTTGTTTGTTGTTGTGAAGAGTGAGGTGGTAGAATTGCAACTCATCCTCAGCTTCTCTGGCCATCTATATAGATGGACACTCTTCAATTGAATTTCCCACAATGATTGGGTAGTTCAACCCTCCTTCTTCTTCTTTTCAATTTTATCGTGGGCGAGGAGTTGCCTAGATACTTCAAGCATCACCATCCTGTCAGTGGGGTACCTTGGAAATCTGTAGGCATATGAGTGGAACCCGTGCAGCCTAATGTAGGTGAACTTTGGGAATTGGATGAACCAATATCCATACTCTTCAATCAACTTTCGGGCATCATGTGATATTCTCTAGTGTGTTCTCCACTAAAGAGTCCTTGTTATGTGCATAGTAAAAGCATCGTTCACCCTCTTGAAGTTGGAGGTACTGTTCAAGTGTAACTACATGCAGGCTTCATGGATCTTGTACTGATCATGACCGCTTCCAATTGGATCTTTGTAAGTGATTCCTCTATGCTTTTTCATTCGAGCTAACATGTAGATGACGTACACGCTCATGTAAAAATTCTTCATACTCCTCAAGCTCCTAAACTATTCATCTATGTTGTCACTGATCATTCTTGCCCAGTTGACATATTCTCTTCCCTCCATCACTACGCATATATAGAAGAACATCCATGGCTCAAAAATATATACTTGAGGGCTCCTTTTCACTCGGCTAAGCATCATAATGAGATTGCAGTATTCTTGCTTCAACTCCTCTGAGATAATTTTTTTGGGAAACTTGGCACCAGGAGGTCTAGGCTTCCACATCCAAGTTGTATTAATTCTCCTAGCACATCTCTCAAAAGTGGAGGCGTACATTTTGTCAACTCTTTCTTTTGTCTTGTACAACATCTTCTCAAATGTAGGAATCTTGAACGCCTCTCCAATAGCTTCTAGTGTGAGGTTGGCAAACAACTTTCCATCAGGAGAAACTATTGTTCTATGATCTAGCCTATAGCAATTAGCACATTCTGCAATCAGCTCTGGACACTGGACTGCTGGTGGAAAACTAGTAGTTGCATATAATCCACTTTTCATAATATTATGTGTTGTAACTGATGGTTGATGGCCACCTTGCCCATACATTCTTCCTCTGAGTGCTCCGAGGTTGAATGAACCAAGATTGTTGTCAATCAACCCTCCCAACTTCAAAACAAACTTCGATTCAAGAAGAAATGATTTCTTGAGCTTCTTGATAATCACCTACCTAGACACATTTTCTTTGCTAGCTTTTGCTTGTGGTGATTTTCCTATAGCCTTGCTTGCTCTGACAGCATCTACCCTCCCTCTTTCAGCCATGTGCAAAACAAAACATCATCATTAAAATTCTAATTTTAGAAAATAAAGATTACTGTGAGATGGCTGAAGAATGGAGTTAACTAAAAAAATTCCTCCAGCATTAAACTCCTAACTCCAAACCTTAAGACTTCTGACTTCAACGTTCAATACTTTCAACTTCAAGGCTTGAAGCTTTCAGCAATCACTCCAACACTTAGAAAAATCCTACTCAACTCACTCACTTCAGAAATTTCTTCCTCTCAGCACTCTTTTTCTCACAACTTCAAATCTGTATTTGGTGAAGAAAAATGAATAACTTCGAAGTTTATATAATTGTGAGAGGGCGTCCATTTTAGTAGTTGCAATAAAATTTCTTTTCCACTAAGTAATTTTCCAATTTTGGAGAGAAGGATGGTGAGTTGTCACAAAAATGTGCCCAGTCGTCATAGAATTTTCTATTGCTAGAGATTCTTTCTTCTTTTCAAAATTTGAATTTTTCCCGTTTGACTGCATGTAATGTTCAGTGGACTCAAACACTCTTGGGAAATTT
Source organism: Sequoia sempervirens (assembly GCA_007258455.2). Lineage (NCBI taxonomy): Eukaryota > Viridiplantae > Streptophyta > Pinopsida > Cupressales > Cupressaceae > Sequoia > Sequoia sempervirens. The sequence goes on along the minus strand of VDFB02353493.1, from coordinate 15,162,498 downwards.
TATAATATTATCTCTAACATTTAAAATTTTCCTCCTTGACAAAGGTGTTTTTATTTTTCCTTAGAATAATTTCATTTCCTCTAGAAAATTTCAATCAATTAGGTGCTTGCTAAAATCTTCATTGTAAATTCTCATGTAAGGAGTGAAAAGCTTCGAAATCATCCCCTTAGAAGAAAAATCCAATACCCACAAAAAAAATTCCCCTTTAGAAAATATATTATTTATGTATGCACTTATGAAGGGGTACATTTAATTTTTCCACCCTTTGAAAAATATTTATCTCTAAGGTTTACCCATCTTGTCCAACCTTAGGTGCATTTGCTAAGTGGTGTTTTTGTTTTCAATGCCTTAACTCAACCTCTCCCATCTAGGGTGCATTTCACCCCCTAGACTTTCATTTTCAACACTTAGAATATTTCTCAAACACTTCCTCCTCAAGGGCGCATTTGGGGGTCTTTACTTACAAACACTTCCTCCTCAAGGGCGCATTTGGGGGTCTTTACTTACATTTTAATGCCTTAGCCAATTTCCATACAATCACTTTTAGCTTGGCCGCATATAGGGGTCTCCACTCTCATTTTCCAATACTTAGACATTTTTCATTCTCTTCACTCCACCTTGGGGCGCATTTAGCAAGGGCTACTTCAATTTTCAATCACTTAGACAAATTTCCAGCTTCCATCCTGATGAAGGCTTATTTCAACCCTCGTACTTTCATTTTATTAAGACCTATCATACTTCTTGCACATCTTCCCAAGCTAGGGCTTATTTGGGGTGGGCTACTTCCACTTTTCATACTTAGAAAATTTCCACCTTCACCTTCTTCACCTTGGGCGCATTTCCACCCCTCTACTTTCAATTTGTTTGCCTTAGAAAAATTTCCATGCTTTCTCATGCCTTCTCTACCTTTGGGGTGCATTTAGGGTACTAAGGTTTCATTTTTGTGACAGTTAGAAAGTTTCCAAGGTCTCCTTACAACTTAGGCACATATGACCCCCTAAGCCTCAAGTTTTGAACACTTAGCAAATTTTCCTCACCTCCTCACCCAGCTTAGGCACATTTGATACCTTGAGATTTCATTTCTTAGACTTAGAAGATTTTTCTCATGACCTCTCCATTTTGGGCACATTTACCTAGGTGAGCTTTCATTTCCTTAGAAAAATTTTCATCAACCTCAAGTTACTAGGGTGCATCCAAGGGGTCAAACTTCTAGTTGAGGGCACATTTTCCTAGGGCTACTTCCATTTCATGACTTAGAAGATCCTCATAGGCGCATGTGAGGGTATGAGCTTCAAATTTCAAATACTTAGAAGAATTTCTAGCTATGCCACCTTGAAGGGTGCATTTAGGGGAGTGAGGTTTCACTTCTCATGCCTTAAACAAATTTCAAGCCTTCTCCTACTTTTTAAGGCACATTTGGCAAGGGAAACTTCGATTTCAATCACTCAGAAAAATTCAACTCATTAACTCTCAAGCTAGGGCGCATTTGACCCCCTGAACCTCCATTTTTCCAGACTTAGCAAATTTTTATCCATTTTCTTCATCTCAAGGAAGACTTGATGGTGTGAGCTTCTAATTGAGTGTGTTGAGCTTTTGTTTCTCCATGACTTAGGAAATTTCATGCCACCCTCGGCCTGCCTTAGCTTGCTATTTTTAGAAAGTTTCGAATTCTTCATGATTTTCAAGGATTTTTCACTTTCGAAGACCTGATCTTTGCTCAACTTGACCTTCGTGACGAGACCAGCTTGCCGATACCTGATGTTTGCATGCACCTACTATTTTTGAGGACCTACTAAAAATAGTAAGTGCTCAAAATGAGCTCAAATTTCATGAGTAGACTCCCTGAAGGATGTTGATCATGATAGGGTATCATTTTTTGGAGACTCTCACGTTTCGTCCTACCTTTCAAGAAACCCTAAATCTTTTGCATGGACCTACTAAAAATAGTAAGTGCTTGAGTTTCAAACTTTTGTAGCTCTATTTTGCTTGGAATTTGTTCCATGGGGACCTTGTAACCTATTTGACCTATTCACACTGGTGGCTCGTGTTGACCTGCTATTTATAGCTTGTTTCTAGAGGTGACTTACTATTTATAGTAAGTATTCAAGTTACACTCAAATTTTATCAGTGGATAGCTTGAAGGATGCTGATCATGATGGGATACATTAGTTTTAAGAGATTCTAGCATTTTACCTCTCATTCTGAGTCCCAAAGTTGGAAACCCTAATCTGACTTGCATGTGCCTCAAATGACCTTTGTTTGACTCTATTTTTGTTGCATGTTTTTTTGTTCGTGAAACTGAAGTGTTGGGGAGCTGCTAGAGTGAACCTACCAAAAATAGTAAGTGTCTGAAAAAGTGACCAACTAACTATCAGATGTGTTTGCATGTCACACTGCTCGAGAGATCTCAAAAAACATAGAAAAACCCAATAAATTGGTCTGCATGCGAGCACTGGCTTAAAAAAGTAAGTTCCTAAAAAATGATCAACTTTGCTTGCATGTCACATCATTGTGAAGCTCTCGAAAAACCCATAATGAATATACTGACATGCATTGAAAATTCTGACATGCAAACCCTAAAAATGGCTCCTAAAACCCGGACTGCTAAAAATAGAAATTTGTCCAATTCAACTCAAAATTCATAGGTAGGTAGCTTAAAGTGTTCTAAACATGATGTAGCAGTCAAAATTTCAACAGTGATGAGAAAATGCCCTAAATTGAGTACTTACTAAAAATAGTAATTTGTCAGAATTTAATAAAATTTCAATGGGGACCTATTGGAAGCCTTCTGATACTGATGCTAAGCTCAAATTTCAATTAGCCAACTCAATTTGACCTCAAAGTAGCCTGAAGGTGAAAACCGTGATTCATCATAATGTTCTTCAGAATTAACCCTAATTCCAATCCAAGTCAAAAGAAAGGTACATCATTAGAAAAAGTGAGATAGAATAGAGAGAGACAGACACAAGACCAAGACCAAAAGATGGAAACGAAGAAAACATTAGGGGGGTCCCCATTTGAATGGGGTGATGTGTGAAAAGGTCATAACACTTCCCAATCGACCTATTTCTTCAAACTTAGAAGATATCGTTAGTGTAGATCAAGTAAATTAAAATTTACTATCCATGCTTATTTAAAATATCATAATTACAATCGTAAATTATATATATATATATTTGATTGATTTCAATATACAAATAATAATTGGGCATATATATATATATATTCCATATGATATATATCTATATTTATAATAATATTAAACTTACAACTCCAATATATTCTTGACAATATACTTTATCCTTACTTTCCATCTGTTGCCTGTACAAATCTCTGATTGAATACTATACTAATTCCCTCAATCCTGGCTCCCGAATCATATTATTTCCTTCTAAAATTTACTAGTATATATCTCATACATGTTTTGGCTGTTATACCAAACATATAATGCAAAGCTCTTATTTTATTTTTCCTGTCCCTTGTTGTTTTACCCAAACTTATTTAATTCATTTTATATCCCCAAGAAGGGATACATCTATTCATAGGGAGGTAGCTTTTTGTCCCTTTGTTAATCACTGCCTCTCCCCACTATTAGTTGCTTCCTTTTCACAAGTTTGATCGCTATTGCTTATAATAATTAATATTCCTCTAGAATTGGTGCCTTTAAGTTTAGGATTATTATTTGTTTATTTAACAAAGGTTTAGTCTCATTTAGATAATATTATTTTCTTGTGAATATCCTTATTATTATATTAACTATCTTATTTATTATAATAAATGTATTATAATTATAATATTATTTATGATCATTATAATTATAATAATAATATTTAGATTGCTATTATATTCACATATTTTGATATTTATTTACCTAGTTATTTGTATATTAATAAATTGCTAAAATGTGTTTTTTGATTATTATTTATTTATTTATTTGCATTTTTCAATATGTTACAATTTTGGGGACATGATAGTCCGCCATGCTCAAGATTGATTTCCCTCAAGCAATCATAATCTAAGATGTGTAATTTTAAGATGCTACTCCTTCTAGTGATGATATTAGCCTTGATAGAAGTTGGGCGTTTTAAACCAAGTGATGGTTATTCTAGTTATGAGAACAATGTACTGACTAATACTCTTAAGTTATACTATTTCTCCTTACTCTCAAAACCAACGAGTTGGAGTTTGTGAATCAATATAGATTAAAACCACTTGAATCAAAAATTAAAGCAGACAACCAGGTAGCTCAACCAAGTAGGAAAGTAGCTCAACCAAGAAAGCGGGAAGCTCATGCACACAAGCAAGTAGCTCAAGAAGGAAAATAAGTAGCTCAAGCACATAGGCAACTAGCTCAAGTAGACAAGCAAGTAGCTTAAGCACACAAGAAACCAACTCAAACAAGTAGGAAAGTAGCTCAAGTAGACAAGAAGGAAGCTCAAGCATGCAAGCAACCAACTCAAACAAGTAGGCAACTAGCTCAAGTAGACAAGCAGGTAGCTCAAGAACACAAGCAAATAGCTCAAACAAGTAGGCAACTAGCTCAAGTATACAAGCAGGTAGCTCAAACACGCAAGTAACTAGCTCAAGCACCTAGGGAACCAGCTCAAGCAACTAGGAAAGTAGCTTAAGTAGACGAGAAAGTAGCTCAAACATACAAGCAACCAGCTCAAGCAAGTAGGCAACCAACTCAAGCATGCAAGAAAGTATCTCAAGAAAGAAAGCAACTAGATCAAGCACACACAAGATGGCAGGAAAGATGCTTTGATACCACTGTAATGTCCCCTATTCCGCTTTTCCCTAGAATTTGCTTATTGATTAGGGTTAGGTTTTTCACCTTGTCAATTTTCAATGATATATTCAAGGCTAAAACCTGCATTCACCATTTGAATAATATTTCCACATATACACATGTATGTTAGCATTAATATCTAGATATCCAAATATAAACATAATCACAAAGCAGTTATGAAGACATATGAGTGGCATGGGTAGATCTGCCCAAAGCCCTTTTGCCTAGTCCAAAGGTTGTAAACTACAATCCTCCCTTCTCAGGGACTTGTACCTACTTTCTCTACCTGCATGGGTAGATCCACCCGAAGTCCTTTGCCAAGTTCAAGAGGTTGTAATCTACAACTTTCCCCTCTAGGTGGCTTGTACCTACTTTCTCCACCCATGTCATCACCTCGAAAGACACATGACCTACTAGGGGAAGCCAGCGGAGCTTATAAGTGCCCTAGACCTACCACCCCTCCATGGTCGTAACAGATCTTGGATGGAACCCCCACCCCTCCATGGCTCACCCATTCCTTGTGACTAGGTGAAACCTTAATTGGAATTTCCACCCCTCCATAGCCCATCCTTGCCTTCAGTTCTGGGGGAGAACTTGAGTGGGGTTTCTAGGCACCAGTTTTCTCAAGCCCTTCCTCCTTAGTAGGGTTACAAGCACTCATGAAGACAATCTTTAAGCTATCAATTACATTTGCATTCACTATTGATTCTTATCTAATCATTTCATAGGCCAATTATAATTATGATAATACTAAGGAAACCATAATTATTCCATAGAGAAATTATAATCATGATACTATTAAAGAAAACATTGCACCAGTAATCAGATTAGCAACATCTATTATGCATATTAATGCTAGAAATGCTATGCAACTCTCTTACCTTCCTTCCCAATTGACCTGTTTCTCCAAACTTAGAAGATATCGTTAGTGTAGATCAAGTAAATAAAAATCTACTATTCATACTTATTTAAAATATCATAATTACTTATAAGGCCTAAGAATTTCTGCAAGCATCATTATTGTACAATCATATATATAATATATATATATCATTATTTCTAATTGATTTCAATTTATAGTAAATACTTGGGAATATATATATATTCAATATGATATATATCTATATTTATAATAATATTAAACTTACAACTCCAAAATATTCTTGACAATATATTTTATTCTTACTTTCCATCTGCTGCATGTACAAATCTTTGATTAAATACTATACTAATTCCCTCAATCCTGGCTCACGAATCATATTATTTCCTTCTAAAATTTGTTGGTCTATATCCCATGTGTTTTGGCTCTTATACCAAACATATAATGTAGAGCTCTTATTTTATTTTTCCCATCCCCTATTGTTTTACCCAAAATTATTTAATTCATTTTATATCCCCAAGAAGGGATACATCTATTCATAGGGAGGTAGCTTTTTGTCCATTTGTTAATAGTTGCCTCTCCTGTAATATACCCCCTTAATTTTTTTGGATTTTATTAGCACAAACACCATTGATTAACATTAACTCCAAAGATAACTAGCTTGGAAAGTAACCCTTCACCAAGAATGTTCACCAAGATCCCAATTTGGGCGAGTGTAATGTCCCCTTCTTAGTAGTGATCAATGTTGATGGCCGTTAGCCTATCCTGGAGACCCATAGGCTAGTCAGAAGCTGAAATTAGGGTTTCCTATTTTTTAGGAGATTGTTTCTACATTTTTCAGTGGTTGGCACTTGGAGTTTTGGATTGTAGATTACAGATTCTTTCTGGGTTTTCAAAGAGTTTCACAATGGTATGGCTTGCACATCGATCCGAGCAACTTTCTGAATTTACTATTTTTAGTAAATCCTATTTTTGGCAGTGGTCATATTGGCATCAACATAGTTGGCTTTCCTCTTTGGGAAGTTTAGTGGGAAATGTTGGTTTTGGATTTTTGGTGCAATCATTAGAGAGATAAATTATTTTTATTTTAATAATGTTATATTTTCATTTTATAACCCCTTGGCTTAATGTTATAACTTAAAGGCTTTTTGAAAAAGGGCACTTGATGGGTGGGCGCCTCATCAGGAAGTGATTTAAATATTTCAAAAATTGAAAATATAGCTTGTGAAGGGGACGCCAACCTTGGAGGATAGTTTTATTTTATTTAAAAAAAAATTCAACCTTGGAGAGGGATGCCATATTGGAGGATGAAGGCAAGTCAAGTCAACCTAAAATTTGAATTTGGGCACACTTTCCATAGGCTTCTACAAGATCATCTTAGGTCTATATAAGGAGATACTTGCTCTTCATTTGGTTATCTCATGTCTACTATACTATTATGTTGTCAAAATGGTGAGTGAGTTGCTTCGAGGAATACATACCTCCTAGCTTGGGCTTAGTTTCTTTCTTGAAAGATAGAAACTAGCTAAGATAAAGGTTGTTCTTGACTCTTGACAACATATTCAACATATTGTGATGGAGTTTCTTGTAGTTGTTGATCATTTTTGAGTTGCTAGTCTAGTCATAGCTGAAAGTTGTTTTTGCTTAGAATTTTTAGAATAAAATTTTTCTTGTTCTTGGTATTTTGCTAATGTGATTATTAGCTTGGGGCGACCCTTCTTGGAGCTTTGCAAATTTTATTTTGATGTCTTAGATTTTATCTTGAGAAAATCGCCCTCTTGAGGTTGTACCATTCTGGCTTCCTTGGGAGTTGTGCAACAAAAAACATGTTCATAAGTTTAATGCTATTTTGTGTCTTGGGATTGGGCACCATCTTCCTTGTGTTCATTAGCTTCATTTTTCAGGTCTTTTGGTGGAGTCTAGAGGATTTTATGAGAATTTTAGTGTTTTGCATTATTGTTAGTCTGCATTTCAATTAGTTTGTTTTACACATCAGACTTGTAGAAGTTTAGATTTTGGGTTGTATTTTCAATGTTGTTGAGTTCTTGAAGTTGGGAAAACAATCTTACAACTGTTACATTGATTTGACAAGTGAATACTTGGTAATTTGTAGATTGTTACATTGTAAGGTTGCAAATAGTAGTACTATTTCAATCATTTTAGTTTTGCAATTACTTAGTTTCCTTTAGGCAACAAACATTAACAATCTTTGGATGGTTTAAATCCAAAGAAGGAAAATGAACAAACAAACTTAAGCTCTTGGATGGTTTACCACCAAGAAGGGGAATAAATAGATTGTTATTTCATTACAATAGCTCATGCTAATCAAGTGGTCGAGCCTTCTTTCTTTTAGTTCCTCTTTCGCTCCCGCTGAATAAGTGGTCGAGCTTTCATTTCAGCATTGTATTTCATTTGAGAACTAATGATCCCCTTCACCATATGTTAGCACCTCACCCACCTTGTGTCTTGTGTGCACATTCTTGGTGTTAAGTTGCTTTCCAACATTGTAATCTTTCAGTTGCTATTAATGATCCTCGACACCATATGTTCACACCTTTCCCAACATTGGGATCTTGGTGTACAATTTGTTAGTTTTAGGATCAGATTAGATAAGCAGATTTTAATTCAATTCAAACAAATAGAGTCTAGACACAACATATACCCTGGGAAAACCCTCCACTTGAGAGAGAAAAACCCAACAACAATATATCACTTATATATTGAATATGAAACAATAGTCTCCTTTACAATGAGGTCGATTATGAGGCTAAACAATAGCATCAATATGATGCAATCTCTTGAAGACAATACAACTCTTTTGATGAATATATTGGCCTCCTTTATAAGCTTCAAACTACTCTTAGAGAAACTCACACTTGTATAAACTCGAACTATGAATGGATGTGTGTAATTGATGATAGAATGAACAAATGACGACCCATATAAATACACGGGAGAGAGCAAGATCATAACTCTTCAAAGCGTGATGTCGGCCTTTAATATCAACCAATATGTTGTATTGACCCCTTTTTAGTGGAAGCGCTTAAACTCAAATCTGGCTTTCAAAGTGTTTCTCAAAGAGACATTAGAGACGTTAGATATTAATAAATTTCAGTAATAACGTTTAATTAGATCAAAGATGATTTAATTATTTGTTCCTTTCCAAAGGATTCTTCGTTTCTTTCCTATTATTCACTATGAATGATTCCTTAATGAGTACAAACGTCTTTCAAGATCCCATAGATGGAATTCTATTATACCATTTAACATCATCATGAATGAATGGAGTCATTGTTACTTATAAGGCTCAATAATTGCTACAAGCATCATTATTGGATAATCACAAATAATATATTATGTATATGCATTAGCTTGTATATATTGTATGTGTCCACCACCTATGAGGTATTTATGGGTCTCAATATATATATATAGATATACATACTTACATACATATACATAAATTATATATATATATATATACTCATCAATAACCAAAATACAATTATCAACATATGAATTATATACATAAAACATATTATATTTAATATACTTATATTTATCAAATACATATATATGAAACATATATATCAACTCCAACCATTACTAAATTCTTAGTCCATTCCTTTATTATCATTTATTTAATAAATTGTAATTGTTTATAGTATCAAGTCCTAGTGTGACAATATTATAAATGATATTAGACACCAAGTATTATTACATCCTAATGATAATATCATGAATAATATTGTTCATCACATAACTTTACACTCTAAGGATAATATCTTAATAATATTATACATCACATATTATTACATTCTAAAATCATAAATAATCAAATAACATTATGAATAGCATTATATATCAAATATTGTCATCACATTGTAAATATTATTTATATGAAATATTACTAATACCTCACTATCCTTACCTATAATAAATAATACATACCAATACTCAGATTTTACCACTGATCTTCCATCTCTCCTCTTCTCTAAAGCCAATGATCTAGAGACTCCTTTCTTACTTCCCCTTTTTAATCCACATATCCTCAATTTTCTATATCTTCTCAAACCAAACACTGGACATGTCCCTTCACAAAGAATACGTCCTCTCACATGAGATGTAACTCTTTACTTCTTCCCTTTCATAATATTTAATCCTTATTACTTTAATACTTTGATCTCCTCTTAGCACCCATAAACTTGATTGCTGCCGTTTTAGAAGATAATGAATCATTGCTCAAAGTTCCTTAATGTTAATCGTTTCTTATTGGAATTTTCTATCTGTTTTAATAGTTGCTGCTGTATTAAGAGGCTATTCAAAGATCGGTTTCTTATAATATTTATTTATGCTATTTTATGTTTTCTATTATTTATTTTATATCTTATATTTGTTTTATTGGATATTCAGTCCATTTTTTTATTGTTTGACTTTGTTACTTATGATTTAATATTATGTATTATATGGTATTTATTATTCCATTCTAATATTTGATATTTAATATTAAGGCATAAATATTAATTTGTTGATAATGACTATTTAATAATATCAATTGTTTGTATTGTTTAATATTTATATTTTATTTACCTGAAGATAATTATAATAGTATATTAAATTGCTAATATTGATATATATATTTTTTATATTCATTTAGATATTCATTTTATTTATTTATTAGTATTTCAATATTTTGTATTTGGGTGTTGTAGACAGCCATGTTAATAAATAATTATATTGTGATCGACCGTACTAATTAAATAAATGTTGTAGTCGGTCGTAATGGGAATAGATAATAATAGTTTAAATAATACATGCACAGTTTAAAGTAAAAGTTGGATTAGTTGTCGAGCAGGTAGTTAGGAAGAGTTGCCAAATATATGTATCGTGTCATTTGTAGTCAGGGGAACAATTGCTATGTATTTTTGAGATACTTCAGGAAATCAATCAATCCATTGTGTCATGCAATTACTCTTATGATTGTTCTGTGATTCAAATGTGATTCATATTCTAGTGTGTACATTATGTTTGTGAATTATTCTTGTTTACTCTCGTAGTATGTTGAACACTACCCAGTGAGTAAACATTTGGCATCATAGCCTGAGCGGACTAGGGAATCACTCATCATGGCAACATAATGGGTCTCCTGGTAGATGAACTCGTGAATAGCAATGAGGAAAGGGAAGACCTATTAACTAAATATTTTATCAATCTGTGGAAGATATCATTACGAGATCACATACGTAGGGAATCCCGTAGACGAGAGATCCCTCAAGAAGTTATCTAGGATAGGTTGGAAGTGAATGACGAGGTGAATCACCTCCTGAATCATATGCCCAAATTGCTAGCCTGTCATTTCATTATTCTACAAGATTTGTGAGAAGAAGAGGATCGGGAACACTGAAGGCAGCAAATACTGCAGTGCTACGAAGAGAGAACCAAATGAGAAGAAGATGAACATGACACTAGACGAAGATGTATGTCCGCTAGTCAACAATGATCATCTAAATAAATTTTAATGCTCGTAGGCCGAACAAAGACAAGAATCGAGTACCTAGCAGGCACGAGACTCAGGAGGAGAAGGTTCGGCAATCACTCAGGCTGCAAGAACAAGAAAACCGGCAAAGAAGACTAAAGCAAGTTGGTAAGGAATTTGATGAGGATCTAATTGAAATAAACCAGAGTATTAAAAGAACACATGAGAATCTGACAAGAATAGATACATCCATTGAAAGAGCACATCAAAGTTTGGTGGAAGGAAGGGACGAAGCACCCTTCAACACCTCATACATAGGAAGGTATGATCCTTATGAGAACAAAGATAAATTAAGTAGTAGTATCAGATGTTTTTGGGAGTTGTACTTATCGAACGACGATGAACAACTGACGAGTGGACTATCTGAGCCTAGTACCCCAAGGTGGAGAGAGTACCGAAGGGAACCCCAGGAGACTCAAGGTGTCAAGGACGCTAACGAAAGACGTGGGAGTGACTCATATGTGGCTGAGAGTGCAAGTGACACACCATAACGTAGCGGGGAAACTAGTCTAATCGGGTCCAATACACAAGGAGGACAATAGGGAAAGATGGTGAATCCTGAGTGGTAGAAGCTACCAGAGTTTATGGGGAATGGGTTAGAAGATCCAGTACGACACTGTAAGACATGTGAAACTATCTAGATAGCCAGTGGAAAGGATGATTCAGACCAGTGGCTGAAAGCATTCCCAGCGACACTCTGAGATAGTGCCATTGACTGGTACTCTAAATTAGATCAATCACACAAAGCTACATGGAGATTATTTAAGTAAGCATTTCAAGAGGAGTTCAAACTCTTACGAGATGATAGCGAGATTGTCACAAAGATATACAATACTAAGCAGGGAAACCATGAGAGTGTGCAGACCTACAATCAAAAATTGAAAGATTTGTAGGGGAAACTAGAGTCAGCCTGCAGATGGCCTAAAGAAGAGGTGGTTTATTGAAGGATAGCTTCCCTCACTTTGAAGGAAAATGAAAGTGGTACCTCCATCCTCATACATTGAAGCATATAATTGGGCAATGGATATAGAAAGTGAAAATAAAACATCCTCCTAAGGGAAAAAGAAGACAAACGATGAGGAGAGTATAGATGACAGTGATGATGAATTCAAGACTGTACAAGCACTTAGGAAAGATATGGTGCGAATGATGAAATAATTGAATGCAGATAAGGAGAGTATAAGAGAAGCCAGAGAACTATGGTGTACGGACTGCAATGGGGAAGGTCACACTAATGCAAACTGTCCCAAGAACTTATTCTACGATATCTGCCAAGTGATGGGACATTTCGTCAAGGAATGCCCATGATACAACTTAAAAACTAGAAGTGCACAAGTACTCTTCGCGCAGGGAGAACCATCAACACCGCCAAACACACCACCAAAGCCCCAGTACAATAGCAATGCATCCCCTGGAGGTTATCAGAGCAACAAAAGTCTGAGAAACATGATACAATATGATGCAAAAGTAAGGCACGTGATCCAATGCAGGAAGTGCAACGAATGGGGCCACTTCGCTAGGGACTACCAAAACGGTCAAGGTTTAAGAGGGAGATTGTGTAAATGGTGTGGACTACGCGATCACGAAGATAAAAAATTCCCTAAGCAAAATGGTATCCACATGTTGGAAGTAGAAGAACAAGAGGTACTAGCGATCACTAGAGCACAAGAAAAAAAGGCCACTTACCCAGATCCATGTATAGAGAAACAAAGGATGAAGGAAGCAAAAACCGAAGTGGAACTGGCGATGGTGAAGGAAAACAAGGTACCTCTAGGGAAGCTAGGAACCTCTCGGCAGTTGGAGGCAGAAACCAACATCGTATGATAGGTACTACAGACCATCGTATAGATCAAAGTAGTTGACCATCTCCAGACTATGCCGCAATTGGGATTGGTGATCACAAATGTCATCGTGGATGCCAAGCAACTGCGATTGGAGGAACGAAGGAAAGAATTGGTACCAAAACTACCACTGTACAATGAACAAACAATTGACCTAGTATTGCTCACGGTGAACATATGGAAGATGCCAACGGTCTTGCATATGGAGATCAAAGGAAATATCTTGACAAACACTATCATCAATAGAGGATCGGGAGTCAATGTACTACCCAAAGACACATGGAAGAGTCTTGGGAAGCCTACACTCTAGCCACCAAAATTCCAACTGGTTGGTACTGATCAACATGGTATCAAGCCATTTGGAACACTAATGGCGCAAAAGGTGACGATTGGGACACAATAGTTTTTGCTAAATTTTGTCATCATTATAGAGGAAAGCATACAATGCACTACTTGGGAGAGGATGGCTGATAGCGGTGAAGGAAAATAATAATTGGAAGAGGAACACACTCTTGATCGAGAAAAATGGGTAGAAGTACATCATCGACTTGAAGAACCAGGCCGTGAGTGAAGAATTGGCTTCCTCTAGATCTGAGTCGGATGTGGAAGGAAGGAAAGCTATGGAACCGAACACCGAAGGCATACTTGAACTCGAGAATTGTTTGGAGGATGAGACAAGCTCATTGAATGGCTTATTTCATTGGCAGATGGAAGACTATGAAGTGTTCCACCAAGAGTGTAATATGCTACAAATTGAGGAAATCAAGGAAGAAGAGAAACAGGGAAGGACCAACCAAGCATTTTCGGCCAAGTATGGAGAGTACAAAGAAAGAGTATTAAAACTAGTCAATACGCCAGTCCACAAGTCCGAGAAGGTACGAGATGAAAAAATTGTCAGAATTATATTGCATGAAGTTGGGAAAAATAAAATAAGTGGAGAAATAGAAAAATTACAAGTGAGTAAAGGAAGGAAAAATAAATGAGAAAAATAAAATAAAGGAGGACTAAATGCATACAGTGAAGGAAGGAGGAGTTCAACAGAACTTAAAAGATATAAATAAGGAAGGACAGAAAATCAAAATTAGTGGAGTACGGCTAAGTAAAGCAATTGCCAAGAGAATAAAATTTTGATAGGAGAGCATAATCGCACAACCATCCTCAAGCAGCCAGAGTTTTCCAGCAATCCGAAACTACTGAGAATTTACAAAGGAGAGAGAAATCATACAACGTCTAAAGGGTCTGGGTAAGGCACCAGAGTCATACAAACTTCTGTACGGAAATACAGAGAGCACATTTCAACAAGTGCATGTACGACACTTTAGAACATGAGGTTGAACTCCTAAAAATAGCTAAGGTAGTGAGAAGATATATATTGTACAGAATCCATAGGGTTCCTACATCATACAGACTTCACAAATTATCCAAGTCGTACAACATCCTTACATATTACGACATTTACAAGAGATCTCCATTGTACAACATTCACAGACTTTGCAAATCATACGGACTTCACAAGTTACTCAAGTTGTACAGTGCCCAAAAGTTATTGAAATCGTATGACATCAATTGGAAATTTCTAGTCACAGAGTATGACATCAAGCATTGCCTAGCCAGTCGTACAGAATTGTAGCCCAGAGGTCATATGGGATTTGATCCTGGCTAGTGATATTAAGCGGCACTTACCAACTCTCTAGATCGTATGATGTATAGAGGATTTCTTGATCGTACGACATTTTAGGTATATTCAAATCGTATGGCATTCCAAGTACATTCAAATCATACGACATTCCAAGTACATTCAGTTCATACAGAATTCAAGGTCTATTCAATTTGTATTGCCTTCATAGTTATAGGTCTCCTAGTTCGTGCATCATCCATTGCCAGGGATCAATGTACAACATGTTTTGAGTCTTTATTTGTACATAAATTGGAGTGTCATGCCATCCATTGCAGCACCAAGCATCGACTGGGAGAAATTAAAGTCTAAGAAAAACAATGCAAAGTCTATATTTTTCAGCTTCGTCAGCATTGTTCAGAACATATGGAAAAATCATGAAAATGAGGTGCGCGCTACCCCTTGACCCTGTTGGGGGCGCTGCCCTCAAACCCCCATGAGGGGCGCTACCCCTCGACCCTGCTGAGGGGTTTCCCCCAAACCCATGCAAGGGGCGCTACCCCTTGACCTCATTGGGGGAACTGCCCCTCGACCTCGATGAAAGCGTTGCCCCTAGACCCCCATTGGATTTATTGGAATTGTCAAATTGCAATACAACCAACCATCATAGTACAGTTACAAGAGCAGTTGACAGTTGAAAAAATGAAAGTGGTAGCTCTTGAGGAGAAATTGGCAGAGAGGGATAGAGTATTTGGTCAATTGATAGAGAAGGATACCCAAGTGGCTGATGCACAATGACTTTCAGCACAAAAGGAGAATCAATTATAGGAGAAGGACAAGGAGTTGGAATTTTTTTTTTTCAGTCATCTGGAAGATGACTACTTTGAGGGGGGATGATGTAGACGGCCATGTTAATAAATAATTATATTGTGATCGACTGTACTAATTAAATAAATATTGTAGTTGGTCGTAATGGGAATAGATAATAATATTTTAAATAATTCATGCACAGTTTAAAGTAAAAGTTGGATTAGTTGTCAGGTAGTTAGTGTAAGGAAAATTAGATGCGGAAAACAATTCACCTAACGTCAATACCTTAGGAAAGAATGCATATACACTTTAAAATTTACAATTACAGTCAAGTTAAGATGCACTATGAAACAGATTTCAAAAACAGAGTATTTGACAAACACACATGAACACCAGATATACATGGGAAAACCCTTACGGGAGAAAAACCCACCACACCAAGAGAAATCACTTTGTATTACAGTAATAAGGATTACATACAAATGTCAGACTTATCTTTCTGATGTCTGATTTACAACAACATTCACCATGAACAATAATGCACAAGAACCTTTTCTCTTTACAGTCTTTACAGAATCAAATTCACACTGATACAGTTTGAACTCTTCACACTCCACTGTTGATTGAACCAACCCAATTACAAACTGCAATCACAGAGTATATCTCTGTTGCTCCATGTCTGTCGAGCTTCCTCATAGAACCATCACAATGAACCAACTGCTAACGGTTCACTTTCGGCTCCCTCTATTCGTCCACGAGATTCCACGTATGATAGTCAGACGGTCAACATAATTTGTAATGCTCTGGCATCTCGGTGAGACAATAACAGTGTCTCACCGATGCCACATATACTTCATACCGATGTCGCCAAGAGTCATTGTAGTCACTAGGATGTTCTATCGAGCTCCATAAGTTACACTGAGCCACCAAGCAGTCGCCCAGACTTACCGCTTTTGCCAAGAGATCGTAGTGAGTCACCAAAGGTATACCGTAGACATAAGTCATATCAAGCTCCAAATGATAGTCAGCAAGACTCACATCATTCTCCAAGAGTTCATAGTGAGATAGAAAAGTTACACCGAAGTGTTCACCCATCGCCAAGACATTGCTCTTTGCTGAGAGAACACATCGATCTCCATATGTTACCCCGAAGTCTCCAACATAAAACAATGTCGGTGAGACATGTAGCTCTTGCTAAGACTTCTCACCGAGCTCTATGACTTATCCTGAAAGCTTCATCTGTCGCCAAGAGTTATACCGAAGATCCCACAAGATGTTCCTGTCGGCATGACATTTACCTATCGCTAAGACCCTTCACCAAGACTCTTTGTTACGATGAAGACAACATGTGAATTCCTATCAATAAGACATTCACTGTTCGCTAAGACGTCTTCCTGAATCATTAGAGTTACCCCGAGACATCAATACATACGCTGTCAATGAGAGATTAACACTTCGCTGAGACATCTTAGCAAGAACCTTCAGTTATCCCGAATCCTGTAGTCGCCAAGAGTCTCACCAATACATGATTGAATGGCTTTTTAGCTAGATGTCTCCCAAGCGCTATAAGGTTATAATGAATACATCATGTTACAGCAATAGACTCCAGAGTATAACCTTTCGGGAAGACAATAACAAGGTCACAACGACCTATTCACAAATGAATAAAACAAACCTGCTAGTCGACCAGACAAATAGAATGTCACACCGACTTGACTCTAATGGAGGTTTCAGCCTGTAATGTTTGAGGCACATATTTCCAACAATATCCCACTTGATGAAGATCATACAGGCACCTCCAGAGCACATCATAACTTACTGAAAATCATGGGAACTAAGGCCCATTGAATTGGAACACCACCTGAACTTGTCTGTGCTCACTGGCTTTGTTAATGCATCTGCAACATTCTCTAGAGTATCAACCTTTTCTAAATTGACCTTTCCATCCTCAACCATATCTCGTACAAAATGGTACTGTACGTCTATATGTTTCGTTCTGGCATGGAAAGTTGGGTTCTTTGCCAAACAAATGGCACTTTGACTGTCACATAAAATTGTTATTTCCCTTGCATCAAAACCAATGTTAGAACACAAACGTTTCAACCAAACTACTTCTTTACAAGCATTTGTAGCTGCCATGTATTCAACCTCTATAGTGGACAAAGCAACTACAGCTTGCCGCTTGCTCATCCAACTCATTGCACCACCATTCATCATGAATATGTATCCACTGGTGGATCTCCTGCTATCAATGTCCCTTGCCCAATCAAAATCTACATAACCACAAATGCTAAGATTCCTCTGTGATTCAACTGAATTCCCATGGTAACACAAAGAAAAATCTGAAGTTCCCTTCAAATACCTAAACACTCTCTTCATAACATCCCAATGCATTCTTCCTAGATTAGGCATAAATTAACTAAGTACTCCCACTGCTTGGGCAATGTATGGCCTTGTACAGACCATTGCATACATAAGACTACCTATAGCACTAGCATATGGCACACTGGTCATGTCCTCCATCTCAGTAGGATATTTTGGACAGTCCTCAATAGATAGCTTCGTTCCATGCATAACTAGGACCACTAGCTGTTTGCAATCATTCATACAAAATCTCTCAAGAATAGTCCTGACATACTTACTCTAACTGAGCCAAAGCTTTCTATTCTTCCTGTCCCTAGTTATTTCCATCCCTAGAATATACCTTGCTGCACCAAGATCCTTCATTTTGAACTTAGTAGACAACTGAGACTTAAGATCAGAAATCATTAGCTTTCTATTTCCTATGAACAACATATCATCAACATAAAGAGCAATAACAAGTACTTGATCACTTTCAGCTTTATAATATACACAGTGATCAGATTTTGATCTCACAAATCCCAAAGATAATACAAATGTATCAAATTTCTGGTACCACATTCTAGGTGACTGCTTTAACCCATAGAGAGACTTCTTTAATTTGCATACCAGTTTTTCTTTACCTTTCTCAACAAAGTGCTCAGGCTGGGACATATAGATTTCTTCTTCAAGATCACCATGAAGAAATGTTGTCTTCACATCCATCTATTCAACCTCTAAGTCATATGCTACTGCAAGTGACAATAGAAATCTAATGGACGTCAGCTTTGCTATAGGAGAAAATATTTCCCCATAATCAATTCCCTCGACCTGGGAATAACCCTTTGCAACTAGTCTTTCCTTGTACTTTCCTACACTGCCATCCAGACCAATCTTTTTCTTAAATACCCATTTGCATTCAACAGCCTTTCTTCCTTTAGGCAAGGGCACCAGAATCCAGGTTTCATTCTTATCTAAAGATGCCATCTCTTCTTCCATGGCTTCCAACCAAGAATTTGAATCAGACATTTTAAATGCCTCTTTCACAGTCCTAGGCTCATCAGTATTAGAAATCAAAGCATAGGCACAAGTAGAATCAATCAATGAGAACCCATACCTATTTGGTTGTTTCATTTCTCGAGTTGACCTCCTCATTGGCTAAGGCTAGGGTTGTTCTTCTTCTTTAGAACTTTCAAAACTGCTTGAGCTCTCCTCAGTTTTAGGTGCATTTTGAATTTCTAATTCCTCTTTCTCTAGTGTAGGAGGAATTAATGCTACATCCTTATTGTTTTCTAACTTTGTCTCTGTCTGCAGATCCAGAGTGGAAGGTTTTAGCTCACGAAAGATTACACTCCTACTGTATACAACCTTCTCTATAACAAGATTCCAAAGCTTGTATCCTTTAATGTTAGCACTATAGCCAATGAAAATACATTTGATAGCCTTGTTCTCCAACTTAGATCTTTTTACATCTGGTACATAAGCATATGCTTCACAGCCAAAGACTCTAATATGTCTAAGAGATGGCTTCTTACCAAACCACGCTTCCATAGGTGTCTTATCAACAAGAGCAGAGTTTGGAGACCGATTAACCAAGTAACATGCAGTAGCAGTAGCCTCAGCCCAGAACTTCTCTTCCAAACTAGCACTACTAAGCATACTTCGTGCTCTCTCCATCACTGTCCTATTGAATCTTTCTACAACTCCATTCCGCTATGGAGTATAAGGTGTAGTCTTGTGTCTTTTGATTTCATGGTCTTTACAGTATCTTTCAAATTCATCAAAACAGAATTCACCGCCATTATCAGTCCTTAAGCATTTTATTTTTCTACCAGTCTGATTTTCAACAAGATTTTTAAACTCCTTAAATCGATTGAACACTTCTGATTTACTATTCAAAAAATATACAAATGCTCTCCTTAAATAATCATCAATGAACGATACATAGTATCTTGATTTAGACAATGAAGGAACATTCACTAGACCAAACACATCTGAATGAATATAATCTAACAAACTAGAATATTTATGAGGACTGTCATAAAATGAAACACAGTGCTGCTTTCCATATATGCAGTGTTCATAGAATTCAAATTCAAAATTACAATCTTCAAGCCCCTCAACAAGATTTTTGTTCTTCAAGGTTTTTAAACCTTTTTCTCCTATGTGGCCTAACCTATGATGCCATAGTCTTCTCTGTAGGAAGTTTTACTTCCGTAGAGTTTACATAACTAGGGATATTTTCCTCTTTACCTCCATGAGCAGCTTCCAGTGACTTCGAGGAGACATTGTTACATTGAACAACTTGTGCATCCAGCTTGTACAGGGTACCAATTCTAGCACCTCTAGCTAGCACCATTGAACCTCTTGTCATCTTGTAGCCACTTCCTGAGAACAAGACTTGTACTCTAATATCATTAAGCTTATTAACAAAAAGAATATTTCGAGCCAGACCTGGTATGTGCATCACATCATTGATCCCCTTTATTCTGCCATCAGGGAATTGGATTCTGACTCTTCCACAGCCAACAATTTCCAAAGTTGAATCACTCACTAGGTACACCTTTCCACCATTGTATTCTTCATACTTTGTGAACTATTCTCTATGAGATGTCATGTGGAATGATGCTCCAAAATCAATCAGCTAGACATCATCTGATGCCTGTGTAGCCAAGGTTGCAATGAAGGCGTCACCATCACTATGAGAAGAAGCATTATCGGAAGAACCCTTCTTCTTTTTCTCCTCTTTACAATCCTTTTGGATATGACTGGGTTGCCCATAGTTCTAGCACTTCACCTTGGACTTCTTGCCAAGAGACTTTGATCTCCCCTCTGATTTCGATTTGGACTTCTTTTCCTTCTTCTTGCCTCTATCTTTTGACCTTCCTCTAACAGCAAGAGCTTCCTTAGCCATCTCAGAAGATTTTCTTCTCATCTCTTCTGACAGTAAAGAACCAACATCTTCCATTTTGAAACTAGATGTTGTACTCCCAATAGCCATCACAAGATGATCCCAAGAGTCTAGCAAAGAATACAACAAAAGCATACAATGATCTTCTTCAATCTTTACACCAATAGATGTTAATTGTGCAAGCAGCATGTTAAATGCATTCAAATGATTAGCTATAGACCCTCCTTCCTGCATTCTCAAAGAGTAGAGCTTCTTCCTTAGGAATAACTTATTCACCAAGGATTTCCCCTGATAAATAGACACCAGTCTGTTCCACAAGAGAGAGGTAGTCTTCTCTTCATGCACATTGAAAAGAACTGAGTCTGCCAAACAGAGCCTTATCAGCCCATTAGCTTTTCTATCTACAAGGTCCCATTCTTCTTGCTTCATGCCTGTAGGTTTAGTCCCAGACACAACAATCCAAAGATCTTGATCTACTAAGAGATCCTCCATCTTGAGTTTCCACAATTCAAAGTTACTGCCATTGAATTTCTCCATTTCAATCTTCCCAGATGAACTAGACATCTTAATTTGTAAATAGAAATAATAATCTCTACAAAAATTCCACTGAATAGTATTGACACAAAAAACTCAATGTACCCCCAAGGATAACACAACTGGCTAGGCTCTGATACCACTTGTAAGGAAAATTAGATACGGAAAACAATTCACCTAACGTCAATACCTCAGGAAAGAATGCAGATACACTTTAAAATTTACAATTACAGTCAAGTTAAGATGCACTATGAAACAGATTTCAAAAATAGAGTATTTGACAAACACACATGAACACCAGATATATGTGGGAAAACCCTTACGGGAGAAAAACCCACCACACCAAGAGAAATCAATTTGTATTACAGTAATAAGGATTACATACAAATGTCAGACTTATCTTTTTGGTGTCTGATTTATAGCAGCATTCACCATGAACAATAATGCACAAGAACCTTTTCTCTTTATAGTCTTTATAGAATCGAATTCACACTGATACAGTTTAAACTCTTCACACTCCACTATTGATTGAACCAACCCAATTACAAACTGCAATCATAGAGTATCTTTGTTGCTCCATGTCCATCGAGCTTCCTCACAGAACTGTCACAATGAACCAACTGCTAATGGTTCACTTTTGGCTCCCTCTATTCGTCCACGAGATTCCATGTATGATAGTCAGACGATCAACAGAATTCGTAATGCTCTGGCATCTCAGTGAGACACTAACAATGTCTCTCCGATGCCACATATACTTCATACTGATGTCGCCAAGAGTCATTGTAGTCGCCAGGATGTTCTATCAAGCTCCATAAGTTACACCAAGCCACCAAGCAGTCGCCTAGACTTACCACTTTTGCCAAGAGATCATAGCGAGTCACCAAAGGTATACCACAGACATAAGTCATATCAAGCTCCAAATGATAGTCGGAAAGACTCACATCGTTCGCCAAGAGTTCATAGCGAGACATAAAAGTTACATTAAAGTGTTCACCCGTCGCCAAGACATTGCCCTTCACTGAGTGAACACACCAATCTCCATATGTTACCCCGAAGACTCCAACATAAAACAATGTCGGCGAGACATGTAGCTCTCGTTAAGACTTCTCACTGAGCTCATGACTTATCCTGAAAGCTTCATCTGTCACCAAGAGTTATACTGAAGATCCCACAAGATGTTCCTGTCGACATGACATTTACCTATCGCTAAGACCTTTCACTAAGACTCTTTGTTACGACGAAGACAACATGTGAATTCCTATCAGTAAGACATTCACTGTTCACTGAGACATCTTCCCAAATCATTAGAGTTACCCCGAAGATATCAATACATACGTTGTCAGCGAGAGATTAACACTTCGCTGAGACATCTTAACGAGAACCTTCAGTTATCTCGAAGCCCGTAGTTGCCAAGAGTCTCGCCGATACAGGATTGAATGGCCTTTCGGCCAGAGGTCTCCCGAGTGCTATAAGTTCATAACGAATACATCATGTTACAGCGATAGACTCCACAGTATAACCTTTTAGCAAGACAATAACAAGGTCATAGCGACCTGTTCAGAAATGAATAAAACAAACCTGCTAGTCAACCAGACAAATAGAATGTCACACCGACTTGACTCTAATGGAGGTTTCAGCCTGTAATGTTTGAGGCACATATTTCCAATAGGCAGTTAGGAAGAGTTTCCAACGGTTGGTATCTCAACCAACCTCGGCCATCTATATATGTATCGTGTCATTTGTAGTCGGGGGAACAATTGCTATGTATTGTTGAGATACTTTAGGAAATCAATCAATCCATTATGTTGTGTAATTACTCTTACGATTGTTTTGTGATTCAAATGTGATTCATATTCTAGTACATGTATTATGTTTGTGAATTATTCTTGTTTACTCCCATAGTACGTTGAACACTACCCAGTGAGTAAACAAGTGTCACAATTTTGGGGGACATGACATATGTCTTCAAGGGTGGCAAATATACAAATTCGGCCTTTAGTAATTATTTACCAATAATTAAACATTAAATGATTTCTCAAGTGAAGTTCCTTTTCACTTTCATATCGACTTAAATAAATTGAATAGCCAATAGGCTATATTAAATTCATTTCTTCAATGTCGTGGCTGGAAGGATGAGGCCCAAAGTTGTTCTAACATCAACACTCCCTCTTAGCTATAGAGGAATACTTCTAGCTAACCAATGTCATGAAATTAAATTCACAATGGCTACACCCAAATGTGGAAAGAGCTCATCACGAATTCACTCAACATGATATCAACCATCATGGCTACTCCCATGTATGTTAAAGCATATGTGCACAAGTGTCCATCACGAAATCACTCAACGTGATGTCGTCATCTCATCATGTCATTCACCGTGGCTACTACCAGAGGGTGAATAAACACAAGTACAAGAATCATCACTGACTCTCTCACGTGATGTTGTCATGGAATCACTCAACATGACATCCACCAGGGCTACTCCTAGAGGGTGGAAACAAGGGCTTTCACCTCAAATTTCTCTCACAGAGAAAGATGCATTAAACAAGGGCTTACACCTCAAATTTCTCTCACAGAGAAAAATGCATTAAAGCAAATCGCAGAAGATCATTGAAGATGAGTCTCCCTCTCAACTAGGACTTCATTCTCCACAATTCCAAGCTTGTCTCAAAAGTACACAAAATTTACTTTGGAGAGAGGCTTGGTGAGAATATCAGTCGTTTGCTCATTAGTGCTAATATACTTCAACTAGATAGCTTTCCTTAATACCATATCTCTGATATAGTGGTATTTGATCTCAACATGTTTAGTTTTGTCATGAAACACTGCATTGACAGAAAGTTTCTCAAAGCTTTGATTATCACAATGAATGGTAGTTGGCTCCAATGATTTCCCAAACAATCCTACAAGGAGCTTCTGAAGCCACACTGCTTCTCGAGCTGCCACACAAGCTACAATGTACTCAGCCTCTACGGTGCTCAGTGCCACTGAAGACTACTTCCTGCTACACCAAGAGATCATTGCAGACCCCAAACTTAAACAACATCTAGAGGTGCTCTTCCAATCAGCAACACACCCTGCCCAATCAGAATCAGAATATCCATGCAGCTTCAAGTCCACACTAGAAGAATATCTCAATCCATACCCAACTGTGCCATGCGAGTATCTTAGGATATGTTTTGCTGCAACTAGATGTATTTTCCTTAGTTCACACATGAACTAACTAAGTGCACTCATTGCATAGCAAATATCTGATCTAGTATTGATTAAATACATCAACGATCCAATCAACTGCCTATACATAGTAGGATCCACCAGATCTGAACTAGCTACAACCTCCTTAAGCTTCTGAAAATTGGTTTCCATAGGTGTAGATATGGATTTGCAATCTATCATACCAAATCTCTTCAAGATGTCTATTGTATACTTCCCTTGACTCAGAATGATCTCATTAGGCCTCTGCCATACTTCTAATCCAAGGAATTAATGTATGTACTTAAGATCCTTCATTTCAAATTTAGAAGCCAACTCCTTGCATTTGATAATGAGGTGTTCTTCTCTAGTAAGAAATAGATCATCAACATAGAGAACCAAGATCAAAGCCTCATCATGAATTACCTTGAAATACAGGTTTGAATCAACATCATTCTTGGAGAAGCCCAAGCTCATCAAGTATCTATCAATTCTCTCATACCAAGCGCGAGGAGCCTGCTTAAGGCCATACAAAGCCTTCTTCAATCTACAAACATGAGACTCCTTCCCATGAACTTCAAAGCCATCAATTACACCATTTAGAAATGTTGTCTTCACGTCCATCTGATGTAATTTCCATCATTTAACTGTTTTAATAGCAATGATAGTCCTGATGGATGTATAATGAGCAATTAGAGCAAAGGTTTCCTCATAGTCTATTCCCTCTTTCTTAGAGAGTCCTCTAGCCACAAACCTAGCCTTGTACTTCTTTATGCTCCCATCAGCCGCATGCTTGATCTTGAAGATCCACTCAGAAGATACAACAAATTATCCTTCTAGTCTAGGTACAATGTCCCAAACATCATTCTTGAGGATAGATTAATATTCTTCAACCATAGCATCTCTCCATACTTGCTAACTTGTAGCTTCCTCAACACTGGAAGGTTCAGATTCAATGATTTGACTCATCAATGCAACATAGCTTGAAAACTTGTGAGGTCTTTTGCTCTCTCTGAATGTTCCTCTTGGGGTTGCAAACTTTTCTGCCTCTTGCATTGTTTTTCTAGCACAAAGAGGTCTCTTTTGACCAATCACAATGTCTCTCGGCCCATTAGTTGGTTCCAAAGGCTCAACTGGATCATCATCTTCTTTAGGTTCAAAAGACTCCCTTTGAATCTCAGGAGTATGGTCAACTTCCATGTCCTGAGGAGACTCTTGATCTTCATTGTCTATCTCCATGTCAGTTCCCTTAGATGTCTTGAATGCAACATCTTCTTCAAATGTGACATCCTTGTTGATCTCTATCAGTTTCTCACCTGGAATGTAGACTTGTTGTGACCTTTTCACACATCACCCCATTCAAAATGGGGACCCCCTAATTTTTGCTTTGTTCCTCATCTTTTGGCTTTGGTTTTGTCTCTCTCTCTCTATATATATCTCTCTTCTGATGTTTTCCTTTCCGGGTATGTGCCCACCTTTGAGCTTAAACATGAGATTTTGGCTAAGTCTATAGAATTAGGGTTTTGAGTTTTTTCGGTCAATTTGAAGTCAAATGGAGTAAATAAGTTGGAATATGAGCTTCACATTGCAGTCAGTATGCTTCCAGCAGGTTCCCAGGTAAATTTCATCAAATTTTGATAACTTACTATTTTTAGTAAGTACCAGATTTGGGGCGTTCTCTGAGCACTGTCGAAGTTCTCTCAGTCACACTGCATCTAGGACATGTTAGGCTTCTCGTCTGCAAATTTTGAGCTGAAACAGACAACTTTCTATTTTTAGCAAGTTCAACTTTGGGAGTAGATTTTAGGGTTTATATGCAAAGTTCTTCAATGCATGTCTAGAGATTCTTTCTAGGTTTTCTGAGACCTATGTAGTGATATAATATGCAAAATGAGATGATGAATTTTAGTATTCATCCTTCAGAGGATATTTTTAGGGTTTGCATGTTGAAGTTTTTAGCACATGTCAGCATATTCCTTGTGGGTTTTTTGAGGGCCTCGCAATGGTATAACATGCAAACCAGGATCATGACTTTTTTAGGAACCATCTTCAGAGGCTATTTTTAGGGTTTTCATGCAGGGATTTTTAGTGCATGTCAAGTTATTCTTTATGGGTTTTTCAAGAGCTACGCAGTGATGTGACATGCAAATGAAGATGATCACTTTTTCAACAACTTACTATTTTTAGCAGATTCACTATGGCAGCCCCCTCCCAGCACTTCAGAATCAAAAACTGATCAGAATGCAACAAAAATGAGGTCAAACGGGGGTCATTTGATAGACATGCAAGTCAAATTAGGGTTTCCAGCTTTGGGACCCAAAATGAGGGGTAAAATTCCAAAAAAATTGAAAATCGGTGTATCCCACTGCGATTAGTATTTTTCAAGCTATCCACTGGTAAAATTTGAAGGCAATCAGAGCACTTACTATTTCTAGTAAGGAATTCGAGAAATAGGCTATAAATAGTAAGTCAGCATTGGGTGCCAGTGTAAACGAGCAGGTCTACCGATGAGGATCACATCATTCAAATTTAAAGACAAACAAAGTTGTGGAGGTCATGAAATCAAGCAGTTGCTATAAATAGTAAATCACCCACAGAAACATGCCATAAATAGCAAGTCAGCTTGGGACAGTAGTGTGAATAGATCAGTTAATTCATGAGGATCCTATGGTTAAAATTTCAAATTAGTTCGACCTTCAGAAGTATGAAAACCAAGAACTTACTAAATATAGTAAGGCATGAATGAGCAATTGAGAAAATTTCTAAGTCTAACAAAAAATCCTGCTCCACCCTGAAAATGCACCTGAGGAAGAATCAACTGGAAAGTGAAAATTTTTCTAGGTCTAGACTTAAGTCCAATTTGACCCTCAAATGCACCCATCTCCAGCATGAGCTCCATAAAAAAATTCTAAGGCATTGCTAAATCCACCTCCCCCCTTCAAATGCGCCCTCATGGCTGGAGGATAATTTTTTTTCTAAGGAATTTAAAATTGAAGTAGACACCTCTATATGCGCCTTAGGTTAAAGGAAAGTTGGTGGCATCAAAAATTTGTCTAAGGTATTAAAAATTGAAGCTCAAAGGTCAAAATGTGCCTTAAGAAGAAGAGGAACCCTTGAAATTTTTTCTAAGTGTTGTAAGCTTAAAGTTGGACCCAGCAAATGTGCCTTCACTTGGAGATGGATGAGAAATACTCTAAGTGTTGTAAACTTGAGGCTTGCCACCCTAAATGTGCCTTGGATAGGAAGGAGGGTAAAAAATCCTCTAAGCGTTGAAAATTTGAAGCAGACATGGTGAAATGCGCTTAGGAGGCTGGAGATTGATGGAAAATTTTGAAGTATTGCAAATTGAAAGCTCACAGGGAAAAACATGCCCAAGCTTGAGGAGATGCCATGAAGAAATATCCTATGTGTTGAAAATTGAAAGTAGAAGGGCTTATATGCACCCAAGAAAGGAGGGAAGGTAAGAAGAGTTCTGAGGCATGAAACTAGAAGCTCACCCCTTGATATGCACCCTAAGCAAAGATGAGAGATGTAAATTTTAACTAAGTATTGAAAAATTGAAGCAACTACCCTTGAACGCACCTTGTCAGCTAGGGGGTGATGAAAATATTCGAAGTGTTTTAAATTTGAAGCTTGACACTCCATATGCGCCTTAACTTGATGGAGTGTTGAAAATTTTCCAAGGCAAGTAAACTCAAAGTTTGGAGGGTCAAATGCACCTTGACTTGAAGGAGAAGTTAGAAATACTCTAAGTGTTGTAAATTTGAAGCTTGGCCCCCTAAATGCGCCTTAGGTAAAGAAAGGCACATGGAAAATTTTCTAAGTGTAAAATTGGAAGGAGGACCTATAAAATGCACCTTTTCCTAAGAAGAGTTGGAAAAAAATATTCTAAATGTGAAATTTGAAGCTCACCCCCTTGAATGTGCCTTTGACTGAAGGGGAGAATATAGAATATTCCAAGTCTTTTAAATTGGAAGTAAGACCCCATGCATGCACCTTAGCTATTTGAGGTAAATTAAAAGGTTTCTAAGTCATTCAAAATTTAAAATTATGACCCCTCATTTATGCCTTGACTTGAAGAGTATTCTAAGTGCTTTAAATTTGAAGTTGGATCTAGTAAATGTGCCCCAAGTTGAAAGAGAAGTCTAAGGCAGGGAAGATGAAAGTTTGAGGGGTCATATGCGCCGAAGTGAAGAGAGAGGAAGCTCTAAGGCATTGAAAAAGTTTCTAAGTTAAAATTCCTCCAAGACCCCTTGAATGCACCCAAAGATGTTGACATGTTAAAAAAATTTCTAAATATTAAAATTTCACCTCTAGAGAAAGTACGCCCAGACTTGAGGGGATGATGAAATTTATTAAGGCATGTATGCAAATGGTAGGAGAAAGTCCAAATGTGCCCAGCTAGCAGGAGGATGAATTTGAAATTTTCCTAAGTGTCAAAAGAGAAGCACGCCTAGAGAAGTAAGATGAACTTTGATGATGAAATTTTTCTAAGATATTTAATTCCACCTTCCTCTAGAGGAAAATATGCCCAAGTTGATGGAGGAGATAAAATTTTTAGAGAAATGGATAAAATTGGCTTAGATTTGTCAGAAGATGCCAACTTCACAAAGATGATAAAAAATTTCAAGGCCAAGCAAGAAAATACGCCCAGAATAAGAATAAATTTGGTGGAAAAATATTTTTCTAAGGTCAAAAAAATCAAAAAATTAAATGAATCCCTTCATTCATGGACACATGAATTTGATGCTTTCCGAAGGAAATTTTCTTCTGGGTACTGGACGTATTCAATGAGGAATTGATTTTAAAGTCTTCCATAGCTCGCCAAGGATTTCAGGATGAGGATTTTGATGGGCACTGGATTGATGAATTTTCTAAGGGGAAAATTTAAAATTTTCTAAGGTAGGAAGAATAAAATGTGTTGTTGAAATAAAATGCCTTGGCTGATGAATTTGAAGTTGATTTCCTAGGTGAATTTGCTCAAATTCTTCATGAAGATAGTCTTCTTGAGCCAAAGATGAATAAAATCAAAGTTGTCAACACCTTAGGTGGTGAAATAAATTTCTTGAAGAAGATGCAGTTGAAGTTAACACTTTCAAAAGGTGATTTTAAAAATGTATCTCTTAAATATGCCCTTGGGGAGGATGAAATTTTTATAAGGAATTGAAATATGATGCACAAGTGTTTTATGCCTAGCCTACAGATGTTGAAAAATCATGAAGAAAGAAAAGTTGGCTAGAGAAAAATGAACCCTATCAGATCCAAAGATCACTCATACCTTGGAAGTTAAAGCATGAAAATCAAGTAAGTAAGGTGAGTTTATATGATGAAGTGTTATGATGCTCTTCTCCTTGCTTGTTTTGTAGGGTGAACACTGAGGCCAAGGCATGATGACTTGGGCAGATGAAGCAAATATTTGGAGAAAATGGCTAAGTGTCGAGACCTAGTATGTGCCCAACTCAGGTGGCAAAGAAGAAATGTTTTCAAAGCTCAAGATGGAGAAAAAAATAGAAACCCAAGCGTTAATGGTCACCATCAAGTACTTCAAATTTGAAGAACAACATCAAGGAGGAAAATCATCGTCAAGTAGGGGAAAGAAGTTGTCGCCTTGGAGTCAGATCGAGGATGTGCCTTCCATACCCTTTCAACAAGTTGAAGCAATGATGATCAGACTCATCCGGTTTGTAGTCAAAAAGAAGAATAGTGTGAATGTGTTTACAAACAAGAATCTTCTAGAAGATGGCCATTAATTGCTCATTTATTACCCCACTCTTCTTGGTGGCAGTTTTTAGGTTTAGGGTTTATGTGGCTCAATCTGAGCTCTTCATTGTAATTGAATCTGAGTTGTCCATTGGACTTGGCCAGCTATATAAAGGGGCATCCCCCCTCATTTGTAATTTAGTTAGACACTAGATTAGACTAGAGAGTACAGCAGAGAGATTTTAGTTTTAATAGCTTAGCATAGCATAGTTTGAAGGAAAAGGAAAGTTTTCCCTTGAAAACTTTGTAAGAGATTGTTGTGAAAACTATTATAATAAAATATCTTTCATTGAATGGTGAATTCATCTTTGTTATAAGCAGCTAGTAAGGTTTCTTCATCCCTTTTACTTCAAGTAGTGTAAAGTAGCGTAATTTATTTTTAATGCAAGTAGATGTTAGCTATGAATTTGTGGTATTAATCAAGGCAACTTTGTTTTAGTCCATACCACTAGCAGCTTGCTGACGACAAGTTTTCCTTGAGTGGTCAACTAGAAAATTTTACAAGATTAACTTCGGTTGTGATTTACGTCTCGGCATTCATCGTTTTGATGGTGTCTTGATGTTGAATTGAGACTTGAAAACCTCTTGCCACTCCCTTGAAGATTGCACCAACTTTGTGTAAGCTTTCCAACGTGAGGCGGAGCAGAGTTTGGTTGAAGTCTGTTGAGATTAATCCCACATCCCATCTTAGAGTATAATTTGGAACCTTCTTATCCCTACACTCATTTAAATTTAGTTCATTTCTAGTTAGTGTTAGGAAACTTGTGCTCACCTTCCAAATCATTCGAACCATGTGAAACCCTTAATCTGTTGTCTGCTATCAGCTACCGAACAATTGCGTAAGTCCCTTTGAAATACTAGCAAAAACACATCAAGCTAACTGAGGGTATTCTATTGCACTGAAGGAAACTTGGAGTTGAACGCATGAACTCTCTCACAATCTTTGTGCTGGATACTTTGATCAAGAGAGAATAGGGTGGTTATTGGCTACTTTATTCTATGTTGGTGCGGTCACAAAAATCACATCAATAAGACTTTGTAGGCTTTTGAAGACTCACTGTAGCCCACAAATATTCCCTTCTTGCTAAATGGTTCTAACTTTTTCCTTTTATCTTTAGGTACATGAGCATACATAGGACAACCAAAGATTCTCAAATGACTTACTTTCGGCTTTACACCTGTGAAAACTTCTTCAGGAGTCATGTTCTCCAAAATGCGATGAGGGCTTCTATTCTAAACATACACAGCTATCCTAGATGCTTCAGCCCAAAGGAAGGTTTGTAGATCTTGATCATGGATCATGGCTTTAGCTACTTCTACAATGGATATGTTCTTCCTTTCTGCAACACCTTTCTATTGTGGATTGTAAGGGACACAAAACTCCCTCTTAATCCCTGCCCCAATACAAAAATTACAAAATCTTCTAGAGATGTATTCTCCTCTGTTGTTGGATCTCAGAACTTTGATCCTCTTCCCAGACAAGTTCTCTCCCTGAGCTTTAAATTCCTTGAATCTCTCAAGTACTTCCTCAAATTCTTTAGTCTTTACGAAATAAATCCAAGTCTTTCTAGAGTAGTCATCAATGAAAATTACATAGTACAAGAAACCACTCAAAGAAGCAACAAACATTGGACCACACAAATCATAATGAATAAGATCTAGAATGCATTTAGATCTACTTTCACTACTATGAAAAGGTCCTTTAGTATTGTTACCCATAGCACATCCTTGGCAAGTACCTTCATGCTCCTAGCTGAGTTTAGGAATGCCAATGACCATCTTCTCCATGGTTGGTAGTGCTCTAAAGTGAAGGTGAGCAAGTCTCTTATGCCAAAACTCACACGAACTTGATGAATCATGCAACAAAGCCTGTAGTGGATGAGTGCAAAGTCTGTAGAGACATTCTTGTCAAACACCAATCACTCTGGCTAATGTGATGCTTGTGTTCTTTGGACATGAAAGAACTTTACCTTCAGAGAATGCAACTTGATATCCCTTATCCTCCAAAGTTGAAATAGAGACAAGGTTTTGCTTGATGCTTGGTACAAATAGCACATCACTCAACTATAAAGAGATGCCAGAATCTAAGTGAAGAGAGGAGGTCCCAACACCTTTCACAGAATAGCATGCATCATCTCCAATTATAACTTGAACACTTGAATCTCTCTCCACCAAATCATATAGATGCTCTCTAAATCTAGTGATGTGGCGAGAGGCACCACTATCAATTAATCAAGTATTGTTGTCCATTGGAACATTGCTTGATAAGGAAGAATAGAATAGAAAACCATTTGAATCCTTCTGAGGAGAGATCTCACCCACATCTACAATTGAAGCCTATTGCTTAGGTCTGGTTGGACAATCTTTTGCATAGTGACCAAACATGTCACATCTGAAGCATTGTATGTGGGAGAGGTACTTCTTCTTAGATGCAAGGGCACCATCTAATCTTTTATCTCTATTCCTCTTGAAGTTTCCTTTCTTTCCTTCTCTTCCTTTCTTCTTCGAAGATTGAGTAACAAGTAAATGAATGTCTTCATTTGTATAACTTTTCCCTTTGCCTCTTGCTGCTAGTCTTGATTCTCCTTGGATGCAATCTGCCCTCAAGCAATCAAACTTAGGTAGTTTTGATATCCCACTGATGCCTTGGATAAATGGCTCCCAAGATTGAGGAAGACCATTAAGCACCAACATAACCAAATCCTTATCATCAACCATATGCCCAATGGTAGAAATCTGATCTCTTAACTCGGTAATCTTCATGAAGAAGGAGATGACATAATCTCCTTTTTCCATCTTGACATGATGAAGCTCTTGCCTCAATGCAAGAGCTCTACTTGTATTGTTGATCTCATACATTTTTTCTAAGGTCTTGAACATTTCCCTTGTTGTCTTCAACTTGGAAATGACTGGCACAAGGTGGTCCTTCATAGAGTCTACCAAAATCTTCTTCACCTTAGTGCAATTATTCTTCCATTGAGACTTCTCATTCTCATCGGAAGGTTCTGGAATTTCTCTTCAAAAACTCAACAATGTCATTTTCTTCTAATGCAAGCATTACTCTAAACTTCCAAGATGTGAAATTGGAAGCACTTTCAAGCCTATCTTCAATCTTGAGCCTATTTACCATTTTCAGAGATAAGATAGATGCAAGAAGATGAGAACAAGAGTGGATGATAGAGTTACTTATATAGATATGATCACAATCTTTCTTAAACCCACTCTGATACCATGTTAGTCTTAGGATCAGATTAGATAAGCATATTTTAATTCAAATTCAAAAAAATAGACATAGCATATACCCTAGGAAAACCCTGCACTTGAGGGAGAACAACCCAGCAACAATATATCACTTATATATTTAATATGAAACAATAATCTCCTTTACAATGAGGTCGATTATGAGGCCAAACAACAACACCAATATGATGCGATCTCTTGAAGACAATACAACTCTTTTGATGAATATATCAGCCTCCTTTATAAGCTTCGATCTGCTCTTAGATAAACTCACACTTGTATAAACTCGAACTATGAATGGATGTGTGTAATTGATGATAGAATGAACAAATGACAACACATACAAATACACAGGAGAGAGAAAGATCACAACTCTTCAAAGCATGATGTCGGCCTTCAATATGAACTGATATGTCTTCAAGGGTGGCGAATATACAAAGTCAGCCTCTAGTAATTATTTACCAATAATTAAACATTAAATGATTAGTGAAGCACCTCTTCACTTTCATATCAACTTAGATAAATTGAATAGAAGATAGGCTATATTAAATTTATTTCTTCAATGTCAAGGCTGGAAGGATGAGGCTCGAAGCTATTCTAACATCAACACAATTTTGGCATATAGTTACTTTCCAACAATTGGTTTGGATTGAGCTAACCTTAATGGGTGCTTGTATTGGGTTGTTCATTGAAATATTTGAAAAAAAAATTGGTTGGCTCATTACAGTGGTATCAGAGCCATGATCTTGCCAATCTGTGCTCAACAGTGATTTAGTTGATAGATGAATGACTGAGACTATAGATACTACACTAGAAGTCAGGCCAGAAATCAGCAGTCATAGTTTTTGTTAGTTCTAGAGTGTAAGAGACTAGGTGTCTCTCAACCCAACCACTGACTGAGAATGCAAGTTTTTTGTTTGTTTTCATTGTTTTTTATTTTTTTGTGGTTTTTTTGCAATAGAGAGAGATAATGCGATTTTGCAAGAAAATGCTTGGAAAAATAAAATAAAATACTAGAAGACTAGATTTGACATAAATAAGCCTAAAATCTGATGCCAAATGATTTATTGATCTTCTAGAATAATTACAACTGTGAAATTCAATCATGCAAGTAAAAAAGCAAGCTATTTATTTAAAGAACCTGAATAAGTTTGCAACCACCTTGAAAGAATACAAATTGGTACGACCAACTAGTAATCAAGACTTCTCCTGCTTAATATTGATTCCAAAACCCTCTGTAAGTATGGGCGCCACCACTAGAGAAGATAAAGTGAAAAAAGGCAAGGTGTCTTGCTTAATATGAATGGTACGACCCTACAACTGTGATAAGTATGGCTTATACTAGCAAATAAAGAATTTCGTACTGCCTTGAATTTTGTACTAGTTGTTGGATAAAACACTTCCAATGAAATATTCTCCTTCTGGAAGATAGATCGATCCAAACTCTAAATAAAAACTCCACAGTAAGCTCTGTAATGACCTCTGGATGAAGCCATTCAACTGACAAGCTTCAACTGGTATCTCACAGTCTCAGTATTTCTAATTCTGAAGAGGGAACATTCTCCAAAATCTAATGATTTGTAGAAACCCTTGTTTCACAAACCCCAATGCTCTTAGAGAGAAAAATAGACAAATTAGAATAATCATGAATGAATGAGTTTGATTTTTCTTTGTAAAATATATATCTCTTCTCAATAAGTCGACACCTTCTCAAAAAGAAAGTAATGAGCATTAAAATATTAATTAAATGGCCCTTTGTTGACTTAGAAAAACCAATTAAATAATGGCATCCCTTTTTATGAGTAATAAAATACTCATTTAATATTATTCACCTCTTTATTATAAAGTATTAATACTTTATAATTTGTCATTAAATAATTACTTTAATTTTTCATTAAAGTGACTTTATATTATAAAGTCAAATTAATAAACTTTTTAATAACTATCAAATGCCTCAATAATCATTATTTTCTCATCAAATCATCAAACGGGATCGAAACTGAGCTAACCAACTGAACCAAGTGCCCTGCCCGAAATAGAAACCCCTATCTGCCTGACTTACTATAAATAGTAAGTTTCTAAAAATCACTTTGTAAGTGTCTGCCAAGGCCCAAACCTAAATCAACTGCTGGAGTAATGTTCCCAAATGTAGGATAACTACCTCGAGTGACCCTCTAAACACATTTGTCAGCCTACGAGGATTTGAATGATAGGATAACCCTTGAATCAACTATACTACCTAGGAAGGGGACATTACAGTCTGCCCTCCCTGAAATTGCTTTTCCTCAAGCAATCTCAGCTCCAGATGCTGTAAAATCTCCTCTAACTCCCATGTAGCATCCTCAATCAAAAAATCTTTCCATTTAATCAAATAATCTCTGATGAACCACCTTTGAAGATGTCTCTCTCTAACATCGAGGATGGCCTTAGGCACTAATATTAACTTCCCCTTGTCATCAAGGGGTGGTAGTACTAGAGAGGTAATCACATCCTGACCCAACACCTTCTTCAAGCGAGAAACATGAAATACATTGTGAATCCTGCTATCTATCGGTAAATCCAACTCATATGCAACCTTGCCCACTCGTCTGATGACTCGAAATGGACCATAGTAACGAGCTTTCAACTTCTCTGCACCACTCTTCCACAAAGTGGACTGACGGTACAGTTGTAGCATGAGATACACCATGTCACCCATTGCAAAAGAATGCTCAACCCTTTTCTGATCAACATACTACTTCTATTGATTCTATGCCCACTAAATATTGTCTCTAAGAGACCTCAAAATATCCTATTGATCATATAACATATCACCTGCACTAAGCACTCTACTATCACTCAACACCAAATCCAAAAGGTTGGGTGCCTCATACCCGTACAATGCCATAAAGGGCATCATCTGTATAGTCATGTGGTGAGTAGAGTTATAACAATACTCACAAAGGTATATCCACCTCACCCAAGCTCTCTGTTCTCCAGCTATATAATTACACAGATATCCTTCCACCCACTTATTGATGATCTATGTCTGCCCATCTGTCTGTGGATGGTAGCTAGTACTAGGTGCCAGTTCGGTTCCACAAAGTTTGAACAACTCCTACCAAAAGTTGCTCATGAACCGACTGTCTCTATCACTGACTATAGTCTGAGGCAAACCATGTAACCTGAATACCTCTTTGAAGAAGAGCTCTGCAGTCTGTGATGTTGTGAATGTAGATGTGAATAGGAAAAAGTGAGCATATTTTGTCAGCTGATCTACCACCACATAAATGCAATCCTTTCCTTGGGCTTTCGGCAAGCCCGTGATGAAATCCATTGATAAACATTCCCACTTGTTGTCAGGTATCGAAAGTGGCTAAAGAATTCTAGTAGGATATGTGTGTTCCTATTTTTTCTGTTAACAAACAAAACACTCTCGTACATACTGAAGAACATCAGTATTTATCCCTTTCCAAGTAAACCGTTCCTGCACCAACTTGTATGTTTTGAAATAACTGGGATGGCTCACCATAAGAAGATCATGAATGGCTCTCAGAACTGTATCCTTCAACTCTGAATCAGGAACCAGAAAAATCTGCCCCTTGTAAATGATCAAGTCATTCACAACGGTGCACCTACTATCCTACTCTATCCCGTCAACTATGCTAGAAGCCCATTGGTTCTTAGCATACTCTGCAATAATCCTATGCCTCCAATCCTCAGAGATCTATGCCATAGCATTCAACTGAGGTCTACAAGACAATGTGTTAGCTACAACATTTTGCTTCCCCTTAATAAAGGTGATGTTAAAATCATATGATTGCAGTTTGCTGACCCACTTTTGTTGTCTTTCATTTAGGTCTTGTTGTCTAAGGAAGTGTTTCAAGCTATTATGATATGTACGCACACTGAATTTTTTTCCCACCAAGTATTGCCTAAACTTAGCCAAAGCATGCATAATGGCTAACATCTCCCTGTCATAGATGTTATAAAATCTCTTGGGACTCCTAAGCTTCCCAATCTCAAAAGCAATAGGATGTCTCTCCTACATCAAAATGGCACCAATGCACCCTCCTAAGGAATCACAATACAAATCAAATGACTTTGTAAAGTCTGGTAATGCTAAAACTGGACATGAAGTCATAATCACCTTAAACCTGTCAAAGCACTCCTAAGCCTACGGTGACCAAGCAAAAGCCCCTTTCTTTGTCAAATCAGTAAGGGGTACGGTGTGATGTGAGAACCCGCTAAAAAATTATCTGTAAAAAGCACATAACCCAATGAATCCTCTGAGCTACGTAAGGTTCTTTGGTACTGGCCACTCAACTATAGCTCAGACCTTCTCAAGGTCCATACTGACTCCCTTGGAATTGATGATGTACCCAAGATACAACAACTCAACCATGCCTAGCTCACACTTGGACTCCTTGGCATACAAGGACTCCTTAGCCAATATACCCAGAACTGTATCCAAGTGAGCTAAATGCTCCTCCCATGACCGACTGTAAATCAAAATGTCATCGAAGACCAACACATATCTCCATAGCTGGGAACTGAAGACACTGTTCATTGTAGCCTGAAAGGTAGCAAGGGCATTGGTTAGACTGAAAGGCATAACCAAGAACTCGAAGTGACCACAATGGCACTTGAAAGTGGTTTTCTCTATATCCCGCTCACTCATCTAAATATGATGGTACCCGGATCTCAAGTCAATCTTTGTGAAAAAGATAGCACCATGCAACTGATCAATCAACTCATCGATGTGGGGTATAGGGTCCCTATTCTTTATTTTTTTCTTATTGAGCTAGCGGTAATCTATACACATCCGAAGTGATCCATCCTTTTTCTTCACCAATACCACCGATGAAGCAAAAGGTGACTTGCTAGGTCTAATATGCCCCATAGACAACAACTCACTAATTGTTTTATCTATCTCATCCTTGAGGCATTTCAGATGTCTGTAGGGTGAGATCATAATGGGCTTTGTTCCCTCCTCCAACTCGATAATATGCTCGATTCCCTTGTCTGGAGGTCTGCCAGGTGGAATATCACTAAACACTTTAGAGTGTTTAGTCCTCAGTATCTGAATGTCAGGGTGGTACTCAACCTTCTACTGCTCCTATTGTGTTGGTAACAACATAAACTCTGCAGCCCAATCTACCATATCATGATGAATGAGTCTTTCCATCCATCTGAAAGATACGACTCTCAGATTACTCTCTCTTATGGCTTTTATGACATGTGGTTTCTCGTTTACCTTAAACTTCATTTCCATGTCCCGAATATTGAGTGTGAACTCACCCAAATCATGAAGCCATGCCATCCCAAGTACCACATCAGTATCTCCCATATTAATAATGTAGAATTCAGCTTTGAACTCATAGTTGTTAAGCCGCATCGGAAGATCTATTATCCTTCTATCACATTTGAGGGTGTATCATCAGCTACCTTGACTCGAATACCCTCAAATTCCTTTTTCTATATGCCTTGTCTCTCTACTAACCATGCATCTATAAAGTTATGACTGGCACCAATGTCAAGTAGAGTAATCACCTTCTGACCTACTAGGAGCCCACATAGCCTAAAAGATCCATCTCTCTGAAGACTAGTCAAATGTGCCTCCTATAGCTTCCTTCCTCCCTCATTTTCACTATCATTTTCAGACCTTTCATCATCTGAATGCTCTGAATAAGCTTGCTGGTCTTACAGATCAGATTGCTCTTCACCCTCATAAAACCACTCCATCTGGTTATTTTTCACTTTAGGATGAAGAGAGCATACATGCTTTTCATCATAAGGTTCCTTGCACCAAAAACACTTTTTTTTGCGTAAATCGTTCAATGTTTCCCTTTCAAATGGTGGTGCATTTAATTTCTTAGGATCAAGTGGATCTTTCTTCCTATCAAATGATCTATTATGCCTCGTATAAGGTGTTGAGCCTGAAGAGAACTTGCTGCAAGGTGTTGCAAGCTCCATACTACGTGCCTTCCTCATGGCCTCCTAAAGAGTAGGAGGATCAAATTTCTTGACCCAACCTTTCATCGGCTCATATAATCCCTTGATGAAGAGAATGACAAGTCTCCTCTCTAAAATACCTATCACCATGACTGCAACCCTCTGAAATTCACTGTTGTAGGAATCCAAACTACCTTTCTGTCTGAGCTAAGCTAGCTCCCTGAAATAAAGTTCTGGATCTTTTTTGTCAAAACATTCTATGAGCCTACTCGTGAACTCCTGATAAGTGGTAACTACATGATGACCAAGTGTGTACATGTTGTGATGCCACTAGTCATGTGCCAACTCATCAAGATGCAGTGTAACAAACTTAATGGCCTCATCCTCCTGCATAGGTCTCAATGATAGGTAATTGTCTAACTTTTGTACCCAATACCTCGCTGAACTCTTATCTGAGCCATGAAAGTAAGGAAAGATAATCTTGTTGACTGCATGCTGAAGATCCCTATTCACCTATGGCTATGGATGCTAGTGCTGAGGAGTTCTGTAGTCAAATCTACCTCCTTCTCTAGGATTATGCACATCCATAAAATCATGAAAAGACAAAGACTGCCTGATCTCAGGTGCCAATGTCAAGTAATCTCTAAAGAATTTGGTCACGTCTACCACCGACATGCCATGATGTGGATGAAACTTAGGTTGGTGACCTTGCTGATCTACCACCAAAGTCAAAGGTGCCTCTCTAGATATAAATGTAGGTTGTCTAGGCCTACACTCATGCAAGATAGCTGACGATTGTTGTTGTACTGACACCAGTGGCTAGTCTATGCCTACAGTCCTGCTCGTCTGTCCTATCTAAATGTAGTGCTACTGAGGTGGAGTATACTGCCTCATCATGCCCATCAACTGAGACATCATGTCCATCATATTATCATGCCTGCGTTTGAACTCATCATCAGAAATCTCACCTTCGGCATGCTCTTTCCCTGGATCCCTATGTACCTCTGTAGGAATCTCACGATCTCTCATCAGTGTAGTGACATTGTTCTCACTGCTATTGGAACTGGATCTATGTATACCCAGAACAACTAATACTATCTCACCTTTCGGAATAGGTGGACCCATCCAATCTTCTACTCTGCTTGTCCCTCTACCCTTATGTAGAGGATAATGTCTCTCCTCATGAAAAAGCATCGAAAAAGCACACATCTGACTAAAAAAGCACAGGATGGCAGGAAAATTGTGCTCTAATACCATTGTAAGAGACCAAGTGTCTCTCAACCCAACCACTGACTGAGAATGCAAGGTTTTTGTTTGTTTTCATTGTTTTTTATTTTTTTGTGGTTTTTTGCAATAAAGAGAGATACTGCGATTTTGCAAGAAAATGGTTGGAAAAATAAAATAAAATACCAGAAGACTAGATTTGACATAAATAAGCCTAAAATCTGATGCCAAATGATTTATTGATCTTCCAGAATAATTGCAACTGCGAAATTCAATCATGCAAGTAAAAAAGCAAGATATTTATTTAAAGAACCTGAATAAGTTTGCAACCACCTTGAAAGAAGACAAATTGGTACGACCAGCTAGTAATCAAGACTTCTCCTGCTTAATATTGATTCCAAAACCCTCTGTAAGTTTGGGCACCACCACTGTAGAAGATAAAGTGCAAAAAGGCAAGGCGTCTTGCTTAATATGAATGGTACGACCTTGCAACTGTGATAAGTATGGCTTATACCAACAAATAAATAATTATGTACTACCTTGAAGTTTATGCCAATTGCTGGATAAAACACTACCAATGAAATATTCTCCTTCTGGAAGATAGATCGATCCAAACTCTAAATAAAAACTTGATAGTAAGCTCTGTAATGACCTCTGGAAGAAGCCACTCAACTGATAAGCTTCAACCGGTATCTCACAGTCTCAATATGTTTGATTCTCAAGAGGGAACGCTCTCCAAAATCTAATGATTTGCAAAAACCCTTGTTTCACAAACTCCAATGCTCTCAGAGATAAAAATAGACAAATTAGAATAATCATGAATGAATGAGTTTGATTTGTCTTTGTAAAATATATATCTCTTCTCAATAAGTCGACCCCTTCTCAAAAAGCAAGTAATGAGCATTAAAATATTAATTAAATCACCCTTTGTTGACTTAGGCAGAGCAATTAAATAATGGTGTCCCTTTTTGATGAGTAATAAAATACTCATTTAATATTATTCACCTCTTTATTATAAAGTATTAATACTTTATAATTTGTCATTAAATAATTACTTTAATTTTTCATTAAAGTGACTTTATATTATAAAGTCAAATTAATAAACTTTTTAATAATTATCAAATGCCTCAATAATCACTGTTTGCTCATCAAATCATCAAATGGGATCGAAACTGAGCTGACCAATTGAACTAGGTTCCTTGCTCGAAATAGAAACCCCTGTCTGCCTAACTTACTATAAATAGTAAGTGTCTAAAAATCACTCTATAAGTGTCTGCCAAGGCCCAAACCCAAATCAACTACTGGAGTGATGTTCCCAAACACAGGATAACTTCCTCAAGTGACCCTCTAAACACATCTGTTAGCCTATGAGGATTTGAATGATAGGCTAACCCCTGAATCAACTATACTTCCTAGGAAGGGAACATTACATAGAGGCATATTCTTTCTCATAGGCTTTGACAGAGACTGGGAAGGCAGTAGATACCAGTAAAGCAATTGAGAACATGTCAGACAGTCTTAAGTAGACCATGGATGAAAGAGATGAAAGGATGGAAAATAAGTTTGATGGGATGATTGATATGATGTCATGATTGCTTGCAAGAATAAATCAACAGGCTGCTCAGAATCAGCCCCCAAATCAAAACCATGCTATAGGAGAAAATAGTGGAGTTAATGGAAATAGTGGCAATGGGAGAGATAGAACTATTGGCCAACATGAGGCCACCTCTAAAGGATTAGCCTCTAGGCCACTATTCCCTACATTCACTCTGAGGGAAGAACGATAAGTTGAGGCTTCCATAAATAGTGTAGATGATGCAAGAGAAGCTTACATGGAGTACACCACCTTACCTCCTGATCTTAGAGACCAATGGTTCTTTGATCAATTCATGAACCATAGAAGTAGAAGAAATGGCAGAAGAGTTGAGAACCATGCTCTGGTCACTCCTAGAACCGATTATCATCAAACTCTTGGGAAGGTGACTTTGGCTCATTTTGATGGAAGTGACAAATGTTCAACAAGGTCGTGGGTTCAAAAGCTGGAAAACTACCTCTCACTAAGACCTATGCCCGAAGAAGATGCCATCAAGTTTGCAACCTTGCACTTGAAAGGTGCTACCCATGAATGGTGGTACCATGGTTTGGTCACACTTGGCCACAACCTCATAAAAACCTATAATGAGTTCACCAAAAAGCTGATTGAGAGGTTCGACACAAAGGATCTTGAAGTGAAGTTTCACGAGCTTGCACAAATGAAGGAGCATGGCTCATTGGATGCACACAGCTGATTTCCAAATACTTTTCATGATGGTGCCCAACATCATTGAAAGAAGATTGGTAGTGTTGTTTTCCAAAGGTTTAGTGGAACCTTTGAAGGGGTGGGTTAAGGAATTCGATCCACCAAGTCTTGAAGAAGCCATCAAGAAAGCTTGAAGTATGGAGTTGTCGGCCCCTAGGCCAAAATTTCCTCCCAAGCCTTTTGCTCACAAGAGAGATAAGAGACATTCTTCAAATCAGCATAAAGAATTCCCTTCTAAGTTCAATGATGAGCTTCGTGAGAAGCTCAAAAAAGAGGGAAAATGTTACACATGCAAGGAACCATGGACTAAAGGGCATCAATGCTATGGAAGAGGACTTTCTAACCACATGGAGGCTTATTCTAATTT
This sequence comes from Sequoia sempervirens, assembly GCA_007258455.2. Classification (NCBI taxonomy): domain Eukaryota; kingdom Viridiplantae; phylum Streptophyta; class Pinopsida; order Cupressales; family Cupressaceae; genus Sequoia; species Sequoia sempervirens. The sequence goes on along the minus strand of VDFB02353493.1, from coordinate 15,119,226 downwards.
TGTATCAAAATCTGATTACACGGAGCAGCAGTCTGATTTTGGAGAAAGTGAAGAAGAAAAAGCTCCAGAAGAGTTTGATCATGAGCAAGGAGTTGGAGCCCCTATTTACCAACCCTCAAGTTTTCAAAAGAATGAATCTTTCAAGGTTCATGGAACAATTGGAGGGCATCAAATTGTTGCTTTGATAGATACTAGAGCAACACATAATTTCATAGATGAGAGAGTGGTTGCAAAGAAAGGATTGAAAACTGAAGAATTTGAAGGCTTCAAAGTTATGGTAGTAGATGGGTTCCAAATCTCATGCAATCAAAAGATTGCTAACATGTATTTGCAATTGGGCAACCATGAGGTCAAAGATAACTTCTATGTTGTGAGTATTGGAGATACGGATGTTGTTCTTTGCATTCAATGGTTGCATTCTCTTCGAGAAATCTCTCTAAATCTGCAAACAATGGAGCTTAAGTTTCAATTCGATGGAAAAAAGGTGGTGCTAAGAGGAATGTCTAATGGAGGTCCTTGGATTGTATCTTTCAAAAGAATGGAGAGGCTGATTTGGCATGATCTAGTTGAGTGGGCTGCAAAATGTATGGTTCTTCTAGCTAGTCTAGTTGAAACAAAGAGGGACTATCCACCAGACATTTAGTCCTTGCTCACCAAGAAGAGTAAAGTCTTTGTTCATCTACCTCTTCGGCCACCTCCTAAAAGGGGAGCTGAGCACATCATTGAACTCAAAGATGGGGCCAATTCAGTTATCATAACGCCCTATCGATATCCAAAGAAGTAGAAAGATGAGATTGAAAAGAATATAAGAGAACTCTTGGAGATGGGCTTCATTCATCCAAGCAAAAGTCCTTTTGCTTCAGTTGTTATTCTTGTGAAAAAAAAGGATGGCACCATCTGCATGTGTGTGGATTATCATGCCTTGAATCAAAGCACCATCAAGAATTGGTACCCCATTCCCAAGATAGATGAGCTGATTGATGAGCTACATGGTGCCAAGTTCTTTTCAAAGATTGATTTGAGATCGGGCTACTATCAGATTCAAATGAGGAGATTAGATGTTGAGAAGACAATATTTTGATGCCATTATGGTCACTTTGAGTTTGTATTCATGCCATTTGGGTTGACTAATGCTCCTGCCACTTTCCAATCTTGTATGAATAGTCTTTCAGAAGCATTTGAGGAAGTTTGTGTTGATTTTCTTTGATGATATCCTCATCTTTAGCAAGACCTGGGAAGAACATCTCAAACACTTAGAGGAAGTGCTTAGCATCCTTGAATCAAAAAGCTAATCCAAATGTGAATTTGGAATGAGGGAGTTTCTCTACCTTGGCCACATAATCAGTGTTGAAGGAGTGAAGGTTGATCCAAAAAAAATCAATGCTTTAGTAGATTGGCCACCTCTAGAAAACTTGACTCATTTGAAGGGGTTCTTGGGTCTTTGTGGCTTTTACAGGAGATTTGTGAATGGCTACTCTCAAATTTATGCTCCTCTTACTAACCTCACTAAAAAGGGAGCTTTCTTTTGGTTAGAAAATGCACAAGGTGTTTTTGACAAGTTCAAGAAGATTATGAGCTCTTGTCTGGTCTTGGCTATACCAGATTTTTCCAAGCCTTTCAAGCTACAATGTGATCCATCAAGAGAAGGTGTTAGTGTTTTCTTGATGCATGATAAGCATCCAATTGTGTTTGAAAGCAGAAAGTTAGGTGTTCAAAGGACTTACTCCATCTATGACAAGGAAATGCTTGCAATCATGCATGCATTGGCCAAGTTTTGATAGTATTTGGTGGGAAGCAAGTTTGTTGTCAAGACCGATCATAATAGCCTCAGGCACTTCATGCATCAGAAGGACTTGAACGAAAGGCAGAAAAAGTGGGTGACTAAGCTTCAAGCTTATGACTTTGACATAGAGTATGTCAAAAGAAAAAACAACATCGTAGCAGATGGTCTATCTTGAAGGTCTCATTTGAGCTCATTGTGTGAGCTTACTGTTGATTGGAAGGAGTTGTTGCTTGCTAATTATGCCAAAAATCATTTTACAACCAGCATTATTGAAGGTACTTTTCATGATGAAAGGTACAAGGTAGTTGATGGATTGATACACTACAAAGGGAGAATCTTCTTGGTGGGTGATTCTAAGCTCAAAAAGAAGATTTTGCAGACTTTCCTTGACATCCCACTTGCTAGTCATCAAGATTATTTCAAAACATATAGGAAAATTCGAGAAAGATTTTATTGGAAAGGGTTGAAAGAGGAGGTCCAATGCTACATCAAGGAGTGTCACACTTGCCAAATGACCAAGAATGAGCAGACTCTTCCAACTAGGCTATTGCAACCTCTTCCTATTCCCAATCAAAAATGGGAAAGCATATCGATAGACTTCATCACAGGGTTATCAAAGACTCAAGGGAAAGATTGTATCTATATTGTGGTGGATAGATTAACAAATTTTGCACATTTCTTTGCCATTGCTAGTTCATTTTTAGCAACTCAAGTTGAAAATTTGTTTTTTCATGAGGACTTTAGATTGTGTGGGCTGCCAAAAAACATTGTGAGTGATAGGGACAGTAAGTTCCTAAGCACCTTTTGGCAAGAGGTTTTCAAATTGAGTGGTACAGTGCTCACCCCAAGAACTAGCTATCACCCACAAACTGATGGACAAATAGAAGCAGTGAACAAGTGGTTGGAGGGTTATCTTAGAAACTATGTCTCAGAGCAGCAAAAGGAATGGGTGAAATGGCTCCACCTAGGAGAGTATTGTTACAATTCATCCTTTCACATGTCTATAAGGATGTCTCCATTCATGAATCTCTATGGTTATGAGGCTCCTAGCTTTGCTGATTTGGTTTTTGGTGATAGAAAAACCCCTCAAGCCAAGGATTTGTTGCAACAAAGTCAAGATATTTCAAAGTCCCTGAAGAACAATCTCCAGATAGCACAAAATCAATAGAAGGTGTATGTTGATCAACAACATGTTGAGCATTCATTTGAGGTTGGAGACATGGTTTATCTTCGACTTTAGCCATACAGATAGTCTACTCTCAAGAAGAGCGGAGTAGAGAAACTCAAACCATGTTTCTATGGGCCATTCAGAGTCACCAAAAAGGTTGGAGCAGTGGCTTATGAGTTGGAGCTACCAGCAAGTAATAAAGTTCACAATGTCTTCCATGTGTCTCACCTCAAGAAGGCACTTGGACACAATGTTGTTGTTTCACCAGATTTTCCTCCTTTGGATGAAGAAGGGAAATTGGTTTTGGTTCCAGAGGAGATCATTAACTCCAAAGAGCATTCTTTGAGGAGGACAATCAAAGAATACTTGGTGAAGTGGAAGAATTTTCCTTTGGAGGGTGCAACTTGGGAGAATGAGGAGATTTTGCAACATCTAGACTTGTGATTGCTTGAGGGAAATCAATCATGGGGAGGGAAGAATTTAATGTCCCCTTCTCAACAGTGATCAATGTTGATGGTCGTTAGCCTATCTCAGAGGCTCATAGGCTAGTCGGAAGCTGAAATTAGGGTTTCCTATTTTCTAGGAGGTTGTTTCTGCATTTTTAAGTGGTTGGAACTTGGAGTTTTGGATTGCCAATTGCAGATTCTTTCTCAGTTTTCTAGAGAGCTTCGCAATGGTATGGATTGCACATTGATCCAAGCAACTTTTTGAATTTACTATTTTTAGTAAATTCTATTTTTGGCAGTGGTCCTATTGGCATCAACACAGTTGGCCTTCCTCTTTGGGCAGTTCAGTGGGAAATGTTGGTTTTGGATTTTTGGTGCAAGCTTTAGAGAGATAAGTTATTTTAATTTTAATAATGTTATATTTTCATTTTATAACCCCTTGGCCTAATGCTATAACTTAAAGTTGTTTTGAAAAAGGGCACTTGAAGGGTGGATGCCTCATCAGGAGGTGATTTAAATATTTCAAAAGTTGAAAATATAACTTGTGAAGGGGATGCCAACCTTGGAGGAGAGTTTTATTTTATTTAAAAGAAATATTTCAACCTTGGAGAGGGATGCCATATTAGAGGATGAAGGAAATTCAAGTCAACCTAAAATTTGAATTTGGGTGTACTTTCTAGAGGCTTCTAGAAAATCATCTTAGGTCTATATAAGGAGATACTTGCTTTTCATTTGGTTATCTCATGTCTACAATACTGTTATGCTGCCAAAATAGTGAGTGAGTTGCTTCGAGGAATGGATACCTCCTAGCTCGGGCTTAGTTTCTTTCTTGAAAGATAGCAACTAGCTAAGATAAAGGTTGTTATTGACTCTTGAGAGTAGATTGAGCATATTGTGATGGAGTTTCTTGTAGTTGTTGATCAATTTTGAGTTGTTGGTCTAGTCATAGCTGAAAGTTAGTTTTGCTTAGAAGTCTTAGAATAAATTTTTCTTGTTCTAGGTATTTTTCTAATGTGATTATCAGCTTGGGGCGACCCTTCTTGGAGCTTTGCAAATTTTATTTTGGTGTCTTAGATTTTATCTTGAGAAAATCACCCTCTTGAGGCCATACCATTGGTGCAGGGGCACCCAAGCTCTTTGAGGAACACTTCAAGGGTCGGGAGGTTGCAGGGGTCTTGAAGACCTATAAACCATTCCAGAGCATCAACTATAACATCTTGAAGCCTATAATGGCTTTTGAAATGGATAAAAGCATTAAGGGAGTCAAAAGTCCTGAGGGTCCTGATAAGGACCTTAGGACCAAAATGCAATGTAAGTGGACCAATAGTGTCCTAAGGGTGTAGATAGGTATATAATGCTTTAATTATGTCAATTAAGGTTAGATATTAAAGATTATATGGTTTTTAGTTAGCACAAGTCAATAAATTTGAAGTTGGAAAATTCAAATTTTAAAAATCCAACTTTGGGTAGGAAAGTAGCTTCTAGGAGTTTTAACAATAATTATGCATTGAAGACCAATCAAAACAGTTTGAGCAGTTGTGCGATGAGTCTATAAGCCTGGTGAAAGCATTTGTATGGAAGGTTGGTTGATATTGCAAGTAATGTACAGATTGCTATAGAAAATCAATAAAACCTTCAATCTTTTTGCATTTTCTTGAGTTTTCTTGATGAATCTCTGATTCCTTTTGGTGTCATGCCCCATTGGATGTATTGAGGACTTGATTTCACATGCATTTAACCTTTTGAATGACCTAATAAATGTTTTGAATTAGTTTCTTGTATTATATTGTTGACTGTCCTCAAGAAAGTATAGATTTTTCACCAATTTTGAGGGTTTTCATGGATGTTTGATCCATCTCATGGAGGAATGTTGCTGTAACCTATGATATGGATCCCTTCTAACATGTATCATACAAAAATAACAAGCTAATGTGCAGTTAAGGAAGAATATTGAGGTGTACACCAAGTTTTCACAATGCAAAGAGCATGAAAATGGAGCCTAAGGTATAGCAGTAGAAGATCTACCTGAATAAGGGGAATGTTTTTGAGTTGGAGGTGTTTATACATGTTGATTTATTGGTGAAAAGTCCAAGAACTGGTTCTGGAAGTGTTGGGGAGGCTAGATTTCAAGAAGCCCTAGTTTTGGAGCAATTTATTGAGGGTTTTGTGTTTGAGGGTGTTAAGGGTGTCATGGGAGTCTAAAAACTTGAAAATACTTGGTTTGGGAACATTTCAAGATACTGTTGAAAGTTTCATAGTCAGGGGATAAGAATGGAATAGGGTTGCTTTGAAAAAGAGGGCTAATTAGGCCTTGATTTAGTGGAAACAACATATTTTGCAAAGAGTGATCTAAAACAAGTGCCATCAATGATTTGATATGTTGTGTAGAATCACAAAATACATCTTAATCAGTCATTTATTTGGGGATTCCTTTGGAAAATTAGTGAGTAAAGTCAAGAAAACAGTCGCTAGGGACCTAGTTGGGCTAGAAGCCTAGTCAAGGTGAAAAAGTGGGTTTTTGTTTAAGTCAGAGATTTGGGGCTTTTTCAACATTCAAGACAAGCGTAATTCTGTCTCTTAAGAGAATTCCTAGGGTTTGGGTCCATAGGAGAAGGAATTGAGTCATAAGTGATCCATTTAGGCTTTATCTCCAGAAGGGTGCTTGAAAGAAGGTTTGAGAGTGCAGCGTTGTACTCCTGAAAACTTTGAGTTTTTCTTAGAGTCCCATATCCTCTGCATCAACCATTTTGGCTGCCTTGGTAGTTTTCCAACAAAAACAATATTCATAAGTTTAATGCTATTTTTTTGTCTTGGGATTGGACGCCATCTTCCTTGTGTTCATTAACTACAATTTTCAAGTATTTTGGTGGAGTCTAGAGGATTTTATGAGCATTTTAGTGTTTTGCATTGTTGCTGGTCTGCATTTCAATTAGTTGGTTTTACATATCAGACTTGTAGAAGTTCAGATTTTGGGTTGTATTTTCAGTGTTGTTGAGTTCTTGAAGTTGGGAAAACAATCTTACAGCTATTACATTGATTTGACAAGTGAATACTTGGTAATTTGCAGAATGTTGCATTGTAAGGCTACAAATAGTAGTACTATTTCAATCATTTTAGTTCTGCAATTACTTAGTTTCCTTTAGGAAGCAAGCATTAACAATATTTGGATGGTTTACCACTAGAGAAGGAAAATGAACAACCACACTTAAGCTCTTGGATGGTTTAATGCCAAGAAAGGGAATAAACAGATTGTTATTTCATTGTAATAGCTCCTGCTAAATAAGTGGTTGAGCCTTCTTTCTTTCAGTTCCTCTTTCGCTCCCATTGAATAAGTGGTCAAGCTTTCATTTTAGAGTAGTATTTCATTTGAGCACTAATGATCCCCTTCGCCATATGTTAGCACCTCACCCACCTCGGGTCTTGTGTGTACATTCTTGGTGTTGGGTTACTTTCCAACATTGTAATCTTTCAGTTGCTACTGACGAATGTCAATGCCATATGCTCACACCTTGCCCAACATTGGGGTCCTGGTGTACATTCTTGGAGTAGAGTTACTTTCCAATAGTTGGTTTGGATTGAGCTAACCTTAACAAGTGCTTTTTGTATTGGGTTGTTCATTGAAAACATTGAAAAAAAAATTGGTTGGCTCATTACAGCGAGGTGATAGCATATGATGTCAGGGATCATTAGCAACTAGAAATAAATACAAAGCTGCTAGGTGGCTAGCCAACCATGATTGAAAAGTAATGCTAAAAATACAAGTAGGTGAATAACTAACCATAAGCTCGACCACTTATTCAGCGTGAGCAATATTAATTACAAATTATAAGGCGGCAAGACAACCATGAATCCGCTCTACCACTTATTCAATGGTGGGGATTATTAAAATTAAATATGCTGAAAGTAAAATGCTTCAACCACTTATCCAGCGTAAGCCAAAAACAAAACTAAATTGCAGCAATAAATAAACAACTATTAGTACTACTAAACCATCTTTACAAAGAGTTTTCAGCTGCAAATACATAGAATTATGCTTCCAAAGCCGCCAAGAATTAGAGTATTAATGTCTAACTATTACAATATGGTAATGATATAAAAATTGAGCTCAAATTAGCAATATAACAAAATTAAACAAGTCTGATCAGAAATAGCAAGTACAAAAAATTAGACTAGCAAGTCCAAAATTTACCAAAATGCTCATAACTCTCTCCAAACATGATGTAGAGCAGGGAGTAGTTTGCTAAAAAATCACAATTCAAACTATTTCAAACTATTCTTCAACCTTCAAAACCCTAACTTGGCCTTATTCCTCAGTTCCTTCATATTCTCCTTGTAGCATTGCAAGTAGTCAAATTTGAGCATATCTTTCAAAATACTCTTCAAACCCACAAAAGGATAAGCATTCCAGATACCCATTTCCCTCTACTTTGATTTATTAGATTTGTACCTACACTTTTTTTGGAACATCAACCCCAAAAATGGATTGCTACGTTGGATAGTGGCTCAATTAGCCCTATTTTCCAATGTAACACCCAACTAAACACTCTATGAACCTTAAATATCCATTGTAGGACCTTAATCAGGTTAAAAAAACTTTGAATCAACAATTTTTGGTCAATGAAACACTCACTAATGCATCAAAACATAAAACCCTTATTTAGGCCTCTCTAGGCTAGTTACAAGGGGGTTTATTGAAAATCTGAACTCTAGGCCTCAAACCACTTTGCAAACACCTCAAACACACCATTCTAGGTCTACACATGCTTCCTAAATCATCTCCTATCCTTTTCCAATGCATTTTAATCAAACAACCACTCTTAGCCATCAATTTCAAGCCAAAACTCATGGAATTACAACTAGGGCATCATTCCAAATTCCACAAACTACCTTCCTTGGCCCTAAAAAACTCAATAAACAACAAACTACACCTAATTATTGCATTATACCAAGTTATCACAAGTTTCATCGGGTGGAATGGCTCAAATTTCCATTTTACAATATCAAACACTCAAAACAGGGTTTTACAGACCATTTTCAAAAAAATTACTTGTAAAATTCTTTTTCCTTGGTGAAATCAAATCAAACAAAAACAAAGCTCTCTTAGCTCATGCCACCACAAGAATTCAAATAATTTTAGAACAAAAACACTTAGTACGGAACCGTACTATATCCTGTAGCGGTAGATTTGAATGAGAACACAAAAAAAAAATCAGTGAAAACAAGTAATTCTTATTGTTTAAACTTCACATACAAATCTCCAACCCCTGCCTCAACATTTACAAGAATATTTAAATGTTTTCAGCACCAAAAAATTGGCTACAACTAATTTTTGAATGCCCTAACCATTCAACTTCCATTTTCTTGCATTTTTGTAATTTTTTGCTTATGACAACTTTTGCAAGAATTGCAAAATTTGACAAATTTCAACAACTGACCCCTAGATGACTCTAATTACATTTAAAATGGTCTATTATGACCTTATTTCTTGACATAAGACTAAAAGCACCAAAAACCAAGCTTAAGACCTTATTCACAAAACTGACCTAGTGCCCCTGCACCATACAGCCGGACTGAAAAAGAACTCAAGTCCCTTGAGGACTGTATTGCAGTGTATCATGCTTCATCACATCACCATTTTTTGATCTCCCAATTTCCTTCCATCTGGTAACCCTTTCCATTGGATCAAGTATTGAAGATTTGTACATTCTTTGCACTATTGAACTTTTTACCACCTAGACATTGCTCCATCTGCACAAGCTAACTTGATGGATGCCCTCTGACCTTTCCCTCTTCTGGAAGTAATGTTGAACCTGCTTGAACACATGCAAACATACCTTTACCATATGTACCATGAACTATCTTCTTCCTTACCTTTTTTTCATGCTTGAACTTACCCATATACCCTTGTAATTCACCTTGAATCACTTGACCTTGTTCCTTCATCTCTTCTTGTTGATTCTCTGCCCCTAAGACCTCTATTTCATCAAGTTTACAAACCTTTGTACTAACAAGATTGGACTGCCCACTAACCTCTTTTGAAATCAAAGAACCAAGAACTCTTTCTATCATTCCCTCAATATGCTTCTCAACCCATTCTTGAATCTCCAAAAATAATTCATCCTTGACCTTCTCTTTATCAAATTTGGCTCTCAACTCAATACCATTTCCTTCCAAGTTTATTTCACTCTTCAAGGCTACTATTTTGGTGTCTTCAAGTGTAGGAGTGGTTGGCAACTCCTTAGGCTCCTCTTCCTTTATCTTTACAAACTCTTTCTTACCTAACATGATCACCTTAGCTACCTTAGTTTGTTCCTTAACATCTTCTACCAATGGAGTGAAAGTGTTTCCATCCTTTTCAACCTAATAAGTATTGCTTCTACCATCATATATTGCATGCCTATCAAACTGCCACGGTCTTCCTATTAACAAGTGGCACACATTCATAGGAAACACATTACAAATTTTTTTTTCCTTATATCCACCAATACTAAACTCAACCCAAGCTTGTTCATTCACCAAAATAGATTGACTTTCATTCAACCAAGACACTTTATAAGTTGTTTCATGAGGTATGTTTTCTAGCTTCAGCTTATTAACCATTTCTATAGACACCATATTATCAATTCTTCCAGAGTCTATTACTACTTTGCATACCTTTCCATTGCATTTGCAAGTTGTCCTAAATAGTGTCCTTCTTTGTGTTGGATCCTTCTCCTTGGATGCTTTGAAGAGTGTTCTTCTCACCATTAATGATTCTCCCACTTCTGGAGCAGCAAGCTGATTAGGAGAGTTAACACTTTCACAATCATTCTCTTGCACCAATTGAACTCTCTTATCACCACTAGTTGAAGTAGAAGCTTGTTTATCTGGACACTTCCATGCTTGATGCCCAAACTAATTGCAATGGTAACATCTTCCTGAGAATGTGCTTGAAATTCTGCCTTATCCACCAAATCTTCCTCTAAAGTCTCTAAACCCACCTCTTTGATCAACAACTTGGTCTTTTCTTTTACTTCCATCTTTTTGGTCTTCATAGGACTATCTTGAACCTCTTCCTCTACTAGTGTTGCCTCTGCCTCTTCTTTGTCTTTCATGCCTTCTTTTTAACTTATCCTCTTCCCTAGCAACCAATTGAAAACATTCTTCAACCATCCTTGAAGTGGCTAAACTCAATTCATCCTGAATTTGAATCCTTAAGCCATTCATGTACCTTGATATCTTCTCATTTTCATCTTCTACATGACCATCCCTAATACTTAATTTGTGAAATTCTTTAGTGTAGGACATGACATCATTTTCCTTTTTCTTTAAGTTTTGCAGCTTCTTGAAAGTTTGTATTGCATGATCACCTAGCAAAAATTGGCTCTTAATCTTTGACACCATCCTATCCCATCGACTAATTTTTGTTTTTCCCCTTTTCACTCTTTCCTCTTGAACATAATTCCACCATGTTAAAGTAGGACGTTTCAACTTAGTCTTAGAAAAATTTACCTTCTAATCATCTGCAACCTCCTTGTATTCAAAGTAATTGTCCATTACATCAATCCAATCTAGTACTTCTTCTACATCCAACTTTTCATCATACATTGACAAATCTATTTTCTCACCAGAAGCATCTCCTCTGACAACCTTGATCATTTTCACCATCCTTCTTTCATCAGGGTCCAACTCATCATTACCTTGGACTCTTCTTGGATGGTTTTCATCCTCACCCTCTTCCTCTTCCTCTCGGTCACTTTCCTCTTCTTTGCTTTGTCTCCCATGCAACAAATCAAGCTAAACGTGTTTCTTGTGATTCCTTTAACAACCTTTTTTCCCCACCAAGGGCTCCACTTCCTTTAGGAGGCATCTTTTCCTTTCAACTCACCACTTTTCCTTCTTCAAATTGCAACCTTTCCCCTTCAAAAGATCAAAAATCTATGCTTTGATACCGATTGATACAAAGCAAGGAGGATTTTTCTAAACAATCACAATTAAAACTATTTCAAACTATTCTTCAACCTTCAAAACCCTAACTTGGCCTTATTCCTTAGTTCCTTCATATTCTCCTTGTAACATTGCAAGTAGTGGAATTTGAGCATATATTACAAAATATTCTTCAAACCCACAAAAGGATAAGAATTCCAGATTCCCATTTCCCTCTACTTTGACTTATCAGATTTGTACCTACACTTGTTTTGGAACATCAACCCCAAAAATGGAATGCTACGCTAGACAATGGCTCAATTAGCCATGTTTTCTAAAGAAATACCTAGCTAAACACTCTACCAACCTTAAATCTTCATTGCAGGACCTTAACCAAGTTACAAAAGCTTTGAATCAACAACTGTTGGTCAATGAAACACTCACTAATGCATCAAAACACAAAACCCTTATTTAGGTCTCTTTAGGCTAGTTACAAGGGGGTTTATTGAAACTCTAAACTCCAGGCCTCAAACCACTTTGAAAACACCTCAAACACACCATTCTAGGTCTGCACATGCTTCCTAAATCATCTCCTATCATGTGTCAATTCATTTTAATCAAACTCCCACTCTTAGCCATCAATTTCAAGCCAAAACTCATGGAATTACAACTAGGGCATCATTCCAAATTCCACAAACTTCCTTCCCTACCCTTGAAAATTTCAATAAACGTCAACCTACACCTAATTATTCCATTCCACCAAGTTATCACAAGTTTAACCAGGTGGAATGGCTCAAATTTCCATTTTACACTATCAAACTCTCAAAATAGGGTTTTACAGACCGTTTTTAGAAAATTGCTTGTAAAATTATTCTACCTTGATGAAATCAAATAAAAAAAAACCCAAAAATCTCTTAAGTCATTCCACCACAAGAATTCAAAGCATTTTAGAACAAAAACACTTAGGTACGGAACCGTACTATATCCTGTAGCAGGAGATTTGAATGAGAACACAAAATTTTTAGTGAAAATAGGGAATTCTAATTGTTTAAACTTCACATACAACTCTCCAACTCTTGCCTCAATGTTTACAAACATATTTAAATGTTTTAAACACAAAATAAATGGCTACAACTAACTTTTGAATGCCCTCATCGTTCAACTTCCATTTCCTTGCAATTTTGCAATTTTTTGCTTGTGACAACTTTTGCAAGAATTACGAAATTTGACAACTTTCAACAACCCACCCCTAGATGACACTAATTACATTTCAAATGGTCTGTTATGACATTTTTTCTTGACATAAGACTAAAAACACCAAAAACCAAGATTAAGACCTTATTCACAAAATTGACCTGGTGCCCCTTTACCAAAACACCTCTGATGAAGATGAAATTGAATGCAAACGGAAGCTATGAGTTGGGCTATCAAATACCAAAGGAGTAACCACTCCAAATATCTCTAGATTATTTATGCACACTTTCCAAAGTAGCCACGGTAAAACCCCTATAATGTGCCCTTGTTAAACCTAGCCTAAAAACATAAAATGCACAAGTTAGGACACATAATTTGTTTTAACCAACACATAATTTTTCTCATGTAAATAGTCTTGAAGACCTGCACACAATCATGTATTATCAACAAAGTGCATAGCTCCTTGTTCATGATTAAATTAGATCATTTCAAATTGCACATTTCAAGAATAAGATGAATGAAATGCATTATTATCAACTAGTGCATAACTAACATAATTTGATGTGACTTATTACTCTTGATCGGAATAGATCTTCGCCTTGTTTCCTCTTTCCTAACCTCTTTGGATGGTAGGTTTACTATGCCAAGGGTGCGTGCACGGTTTCTAATTGGAATCCCTCAAGATTTCCTACCTGTCTTGGGACCGTCCATCAATGGACCGATTTTCCAGCCTTTCCCTCCACAAATTCCCTATCCTTATTGAGTGCTAGCGAAAGAGATTTTTGGCCCAAAGTCTATTCTCACATTAGTAAAGTCATCATTGCTTAATAATACACAATAATTGTTGTAAGAAACATTATTGTGACATAAATATTATGCATTACTCTTAGATGTGGAATTTGTTATTCATCTATGCTGAATAGGTGAGACCCAACATATTGACATATAATATGCATTAACTTATCATGGTCAAATTCATAGTTTAGCATATGTTTGAGGGTCATAATAATTCATTGTTATTGAATAAGATATAGGGTAATTATCTTAAATTAACCCACTATCATAGGACTCTGTATTGATGCCATAACCCCTCAATGCTTAACCAGTTGGTGAGGGTACTTACCTCTGAATGACGTGTGAACTGGAACTCTTTCAGACGTGTTTTTCAGAGCCAATTTGATTCTTCCTTGGATGTGATGATGATTATTTTCTATATAGTTACCTTTCCTTTGTGGTTACTTCTTAATCCATCTATATCTTATATGAATATATTGGCATCATTGATTCTATTTGTCAATTTATAATAGTTTCATATATATATATATATCACAAATCTATATCTATATACTTATAATATGAATTTCATCATGTTTAAATCCTTAATTCATAAGTGATTATTTAAATACAAAACTTTACTTATTTGTATCCTTATAATTACCAAGCTTCTTATATGGATTTATAAAATATTTATTTGCATCCTGTTGATGGGTTTTTTATAACTGCACCAACACAGAATAAAGTTTCCCAACGGTTACTCTATCCTCTCTTGAACAAAGTCTCCTGCATGCTAAGATTTCTAGAAAGATCATGCATTCAACTCCAAGGTTTCTTCATGTAGTGGATAGTCTCAGTTGGGTTGATGTGATTTGCTAGTATCTCAAGGGAGACTTACGTCATTGTTCAATAGGAGCTCAAAGAGAAAGGGGGTTTTCACAAGTTTCCTAAACTAACCAAAAAGTATTGATTTGAATGGCTACATGGATTAGAAATGCTATGGTCTACTCTAAGTGTAGGACGTGGAGATCAACTCTTACAAATTTCAACCAAGCTTTATTTTTCCTAGCTATGGACAACTTCCACTGAACTGGTGCAATCTTCAGAGGAGTAACTAGAGGTATTTAGATCACGATTCAGTATGAAGACACCATCACAATGATGCATGCCAACATGTAAACCATGATCGAAGTTAAGTCCACAATGTTCTAGTTGACCACACAAGGAAAACCCATCGTTAGTGAGCCCACTAGTGGTATGGATAAGCGAAGCTTGCTCAAATTAAACATCACATTCCACAACTACCATCTACTTGCATGAATTAAAATCTACTTTACTCTAAGTTCTATTTTAAGATTCTAAGTGAATTGGAAGGATGAAGAAATCTTGCTAGCTACCCACAATAAAAGATGAAACCACAAGCAATGATAACTCTTTTTTATTATAGGAGTGTTCACAACAACTTCTTACAAAGCATTCAATTTGAAAAATTTCCTTCCTCTTCAATCTAAACTATGTTATCAATCTATCAATCTATGTTATGCTATCTCTCTATACTCTATTCTAATGATCTAATCTATGCTATTCTATGATGTACAAATGAGGGGGGATGCCCCTTTTATAGATGGACAAATCCAATGGATGGCTTAGATTGAATTACAATGAAGGGCTCAGATTTAGCCACTTAAGCCCTAATCAAGATTCTTTCCTAAAAGCCACCACAAAGAGGAGTGGGGCAATAAATGAGCACATAATGCCCACTCTCTCCCTTTGAGTAATTAATGCCCACCATCTTCCAAAATATTCTTGTCTAGAAACATGTTCCCACAGTCCTTCTCTTGGACTGCAAACTCAATCAATCTGATCATCTCAACCTCTACTTCTTGAACCGATATGGCAGGATCATTCTCAATCTAAGACTCCAAGACTGCAACTTCCTACTCCTATTTGATGATGATTTTCCTCCTAGCTGCCATTGCATATTGGGTTGTGCAAAGTATGCTAGAGAACATTTTCCTTAATCACTACCGGAGAAGGATTTCAAACTTAAGAAGAATTCCTCTACTTTGTCCTTCAATCCATCCTGATGTCATTCTTTAACTTTGAAGTGCTTGAGGATGATCTCTAATGCTTGGGATTTCATTATTTCTCCATCTTGATCTTGAAGGATTTTCTTGTCTTGGACTCGACCATTTTTTCCTTGCCACCTTCCTCCCTGAGTTGGGTGCATATTAGGTCTTTGTGAGGAAATTCCAACACTTAGCCATTTCTTCCAACATCTTCCTTCATAGTTTTGGCGCAAATGAGACATCATGGAGGAGTTTTAAACATGTAACTTTTTCTCCTTCCAAGGTTGTAATGTTGTCCTAGAGTATTTGCTCCATCACTTCAAGTCATCATGCTTTGGTCTCGACATTCATCCTGCAAAAAAAATAAAGAGAAGATCATCAAAACACTTTATAATATAAATTCTCTTCACTTACCTAATTTCCATGTTTTGATTTCCAAGGTCTAATTGATCTCTGGATCTGATAGAGTTCATCATTTCTCTCTAGCAAACTTTGCTTTCTTTATAACTTTTCATCATGGGCATATTTAACATTTGTGTGCTAGGGTGCATATCATTTTGATTTTTTCTTCTTCTTCTTCTTGCCTTAGCAATTTCATTCACCTATCTTGTCCATCTTCTCTTAGGATCTTGATGTTTGAGTTTCACTTCATCTTGAGGGCGCATATGAAGGGGGTCATGTTTATTCTCTGACTTAGAAAGTTTCCTTGTTACCTCACTCCCTCTTGGGCGCATATTGCCCTTGGTGTTCTCATCTTCAACTCTTGCCTTATAAACTTCTTGTATGTCATATCCCTTAAGTGCATTTTCAATCTTCTTGGAGCGAATTTCAATGTTTGTGTGTCTTGTTTCACGCCTTAGGCGATTTTCATTCAACTTCTTCCTTGGGTGCACTTGGGGGGAGGTCATGTTCTATTTTCCCTGCCTTAGAAAAATTTCCAACCAACATATTATCCCCTTGGGCGCATTTTACCCCTTGAGCTTTTGTTTCATGCCTTAGAAAAATTTCAATCTCCTCTCATCCATCTCTTGAGCGCATTTGACCCCACCTGCTTCATTTTTCCTTGCCTTAGAAATTTTTTATCCAACTTCCTCTTGTCAAGGGCGCATATAGGAGGTTATAGTTTCACTTTTTCCTTAGAAAATTCTTTACACCAATTCCTCACACCTTTGGCGTATTTGGAGGGGTCTGCTTCCATTTTCATCACTTAGAAAATTTATGTGGTCTCCCCACACTTTGGGCGCATTTAAGGGGGTCTACTTCCATTTTCTTTGTCTTTGAAAATTCTTTCAAACAACTTCTACTTGAAGGCGCATTTACTAGGTGGTACTTCCATTTTTGCCTTAGAAAATTTCCATTCATTGTTGCTCATGATGGGCGCATTTAAGAGGGTCCCAGGAAAAATTTTGTGACTTAGAAAATTTTTAGCTTTTCCATGCCTTGGGCACATTTTGATGGCAGGTCAAGCACTTTTCATTGACTTAGAAAATTTTTATGCCTCCTTCACAAGATGGGCACATTTAGGGGGGTGTACTACCATTTCCCAATGCCTTAGCAAAATTTTCAACCTCTTGTCTACCTTGGGTGCATATGAGGGGTGTTTCTGCCATTTTTCAATGTCTTAAACAATTTTTAGCCAACAAATTATCCCCCTCTTAGCTTGGGCGCATTTGGGAGGTGGTGCTTCCATTTTTCTTGCTTTAGCAAAATTTCAAGCCACCTTACACCTTGGGCACATATGAAAGGTGATTAGGCAATTTTGTGCCTTAGGAAATTTCTCACCAACTTGCTTCTCTTCTTCACTTGGGCGCATCTGAACACCCAGCCAATTTCTCAACCTACTTGCCCTCACTTTCTATTTTTAGTAACTCCTTGATTCTCAAACTTCTACAACTCCTCTTGATTTGAAATTTTCCCAACGTGATCCTCATGACTTAACTGACCCACTCACACTTGCTTTTCATGCTCACCTGCTATTTTTAGCTCTATTCTAGAAGTGACTTACTATAAAAGGTATGCAAATTTTGCTCAAATTTTATCGATAGATTCCTTGTAAGATGTTGATCGCAATGGGATACATCAATTTTTCATTTTTCTCAAGTTTTACCCCTCATTTTAGGCACCAAAGTTGGAAACCTTAATTTCACTTGCATGTGCCTTACCTGACCTCTATTTGACTCCATTTTTGTTCTGGACTGCTCTTCTCATGAAACTGAAGATTTGGGGGCTGCTAGAGTGAACCTGCTAAAAATATCAAATGCCTGAAAAAGTGGTCAATTGATTTCCAGATATGGTTGCATGTAATACTGCTCGAGAGATCTCAAAAAACCTAGAAAAACCTAGAAAATTGGCTTGCATGTAGGGTACATACAAAAAATAGAAAGTCATCACCTTGACTTGCATGTTATACCATCGAGAAGCTCTCAAAAAACCCAGAAAGACTATCTCAACATGCATTGAAAAATCATACATGCAAATCCTAAAAATTGCTCCCAAAGCCAAAATTGCTAAAAATAGAAAGTTGTCCGAATTTGCTCAAAATTTGCAGGCAAGTAGCTCAAAGTGCTCTAAACGTGGTGCAACAGTCATAATTTCAAAAGTCCTGAGAAAAAGGTCCCAAATTGAGTACTTACTAAAAATAGTAAGTTGTTAGAATTCAGTGAAAATCTAATGGGAACCTTCCTAAAGCTTCCTAATTGCAATGCCAAGCTCAAATTTCAATTTGCTCACTCAACTTAACCTCCAACTAAGTCCGAAGAATAAAAGCCCTAATCTGTCAAGACGCACTTCAGACTTAGCCAACACTCCAAATTAGGCCAAAAGATAGGTACATCCCCGGAAAGACAAAAGGAACCGAGAGAGACAAATGCAAAATGACCCAAAAACCAAAGCAAAAAGACGCGAATGGAGCAAAAATTAGGGGGTCCCCATTTTGAATGGGGTGATGTGTGAAAAGGTCACAACACATCTCGATCTACAAAGCCTCTCTTCCAGCTTTGATTCGATTTGTTGGAACCCTCTTAATTTCCCCAGCTACGATGCTCTGATTTTTTGAAGAATATTTTATAGATTATTTTTCTGTTTAGAATATGTTCTTCCAAAGGTGTGCAGCCACCATTATTTCCTTTCTTTTTTCTTCATTCTATTCCATGCTAATCCCTTTGCATTTGAAATATATCCCTTTTATATCTCTATGTCTCAACCAAGAAGAGACACACCTCTTTGAATTGGGTTGACCACCCAAATGGTCATGTCTTTTAGTTAGGATTAATTATTGTTGCTAAATATAATTGCCGCCTTATTTGTTATTGCTATCTCCACAAACTTACGCTGATTTTCCTTGAATAAATTCTCTTCTTTTAACTGCTTTATTATCCTTTCCATTCGATGCTTCTTAGCTTATCTTAACACCACTGTTTCTTATAATAACCTACACCGAGCGCCAAGAATGTAATGCTTCCTCTGATCAAAAGCAATGCCTAGGATATAGACGAATCTTCAAAAGATTAACTTAGTCATAGCCTGATAATGTTCATCTTTGTATGCCATCAATTACTAAAGACCTCTGACCTTTGATTATTTTTTCCGCCTTTTCAAGCAAATAAACTAACTAGCCTGATAACAATACATCTGAGAAGACTCCACTTTTAATAATGCATCAGGTAATAAAGAATGGCTATTGACCATCGCTGCAAAGGATATTAGAGGCCGATAACTTAATACTTCTTGTAAATGATATTGCTTCCTCAAAAATTCACTATTCTCATTTCATGATTCCTATTATGTGGAATTAACACCCATAATAGGTATAATAGACCCAATCCTTGATGGCGTTAGACTCCAAGGTAGCGACAACTTTACCAAATGATTTTATAAGTGCTCAACATGAATATTATGGTCGGTGAGTACACCCCATCGATACCCCATTTGCTAGTATTATGAAACACCGATAGGAGTATTTGTTTCCAATAGAAATTATATTCATATATTTATGGTGCGTGAATGATTAAAGTCTTTATAATTTTATATTCGATAATTATACGACTATTTTAAGTTTTATATTTTCAATCTTTATTATACCATGATAATTGTAATATTATTTTAATATTTGGAACGTTATTTAATTATAATATGGTCTTTGACCATTATAATTGTAATGATATTGATTGGTTACTAGTTCAAGGTAAACTTTTTAGGTGTCACGATTTTGGGCACATGACAGTCCTCCCCGCCCAAGATTGCTTGTCCTCAAGCAATCACAACTAAAGCATCTTTCACATCAATAGTCATAGCTCATCACTCACGAAGCAATTTGATAAACAAAATTTTACTAATCTTCCAAACATAAGACAACAAGGAGTAATCTTATTTGGAGACATATCCGGAATGACGCTAACACAAAGAAACTCTTAATGAAGCATAAATATAAAAGTATATTCATACATAAGTTGTAGTGTGAATGCACGTAAGTCACAAGATATACACATAAATGCAAGTAAGATACAAGGTATGCACATGAATTCCAGCCATAGAGTATACACACACTCACATACACATCATAATGCAAGCCATAACATATTTGCTTGAAGGAATTTGAATACACATAAGACATGAAGCAACACTCAAGGCATGGATCATACACTTGAATACAAAGGCAGGTTCCATAAACATCTATGCATGTAGGTCTTGGATTGTATCCAAATACGCATGAGGCATGAATCATGCACCAGCATACATGAGAAGAGTATTCATGGAGTAAATATTTAAGACATAAGCACACATCTAAATATACAAAAGAAGTGAAGCATATCATATATATGCAGTGTACACACAGAGTATTTGTAAGACATTTGTTGTAAGTACGGAGTCATGAAGTATACATAGAAGCATGAATCATTCACATGAGAACAGATGATCACTTATAAGTTATAGAAATACATGTAGGGATACGCAAGGTATTGGAATACACATTAGCCAGATCATATACATGAATACACATGAGATATGCAGATCATAACACAAAGTACATACCAGCCTTCAAACAAGAGGACATATAACCATTAAGAAGTAGATGAATCATGAAGTATACACATGAAGCATACATATAGGAATTTACACACATAGAGCTAGAAGCATCTAGTCATTACATAAGACATGAATATGTAGAGCATTCACATAGACCCAATTTTACTTCTATGAACACAATACAAAGCATTCATTCGAATATACATAAAGTAAAAAATGATCATACATGTTGAGCATAGATATAAGGATACTCATAGATACACTCAACAAATACATATAAGGCATGAATTATGCAACACAATGTATACATTTAAGAAAAAAGTAGTCATGTATTAGATTCCATCAGTCATGAAGCAGACAAGTAAGATTCTAAGCATGTCCATATATATACCATGAACAAACATCATAAGATCATGAAGCATATGCACAAGTGCATGAAGTCACAAAACATACGTATGAATACATGTAAGTCATAAAGTATACACTTGAATACAAGTCACAACAAATACAAGGTCATAGAGTACACACTTGAATTCAAGGTCACAAGGTATACAAATGCATCATGGAGTATATACAAGTCATGGAGTATACACTCGAATACATATAAAATTCATGGAGTATACACTTGAATACATATACAAGTCATGGAGTATACACTCGAATATAATTACAATCATGGAGTACACACTTGAATACAACAACAAGGTCATAGAGTATGCACTCAAATACAATCACAAAACATAGAGTATACACTCAAATACAAATACAATCAAATGAAGTATATCGTCATACAATGGGGAAGGGGATTTCGTACATCCCATACTACACCGTTATCCCATCCACCATCCCAAGGACATCAAGTATACACATAAGTATGAAGCATGTTAGAGTAAAGGTTTTAACTTAATTATGTTAATTAAGTAACTTTTATTCCTCTCTTAAGATTTCACTTTAGTTTGCATATTGTGACATTTAATAATTATATTAATTATTAAATGTCTACCTATTAGGGTTACTTTTAGATTTTGCATAATCTCCTTTTAAGGATTGATCTTTCTAATTATTTTATTTTTAAGGCAATGCAATCTCTCTTGAAGCTTTCAGAGCACCTTTTCCTTTTGTCTCAAATGTCTTCTTTCTATGACAAATTATTTTCATGCAAGTGATCTTCGGGGTCTGTGAGGTTGGCTTTCTCAACTTCTACATGGTATCAGTGCTCCAGACCTGCTGCTTCCTGTTCGTGTTTTCAAGGATTTTTGGAGCTTCAAGGGTTTGGGGTTTGCCTTTTTTATCCAAAAGGTAGAAATTTTTAGTGCATCCAGGGTCAAATCAAATATCTCCATTGAATCTAGAGCTACCGAAATAGTCAAGATCGACCTTTGTTTCGTCAAATTTGGCTTTTGTTTGTCAGAACTGTGAGGGTTTGAAGAAAGGCCATTTTTGCCAAATCCAAAGGTGCTCAATTTTTTGAATCATTTTGAGCCCAAATGGACCTCACCGTTGCATTCGGAGCAGCCAAAAACCTAAAGATCAACTGTAAACACCCCTATATTTGGTTTAGTTGATTTATGAGGCAATTTTTCTTTTGCCCATACAACCCTGTTCGCCATCTGCACGTAGTTCGAGGTGATTTTTTTATAAAAAAATAATTTGATTTTTTTTGCAAATTTTTTTTAAAAATCATTCAAATTTTTTTTTTGAAAAAAGCGTTTTTTTCTCATAAAAGTTTTTTGATTTTTAAGAAAATCAAAACAAAAGTTTTTTTATTTAAAAAAAAAGCCTTTTAAAAGGCTTGTGCAAGAGTATGCCTGTGCAGGGTATTGTGCATATCTATACCTGTGCAGCCCTGCGTAGGTCATACCTGCGCTACCCAATGGGTTGGTGGGGGTGGGCCCACGTGCCCTCCCACCTATTTTTTTTATTTTATTAAAAAATTATAAAAAAAATTTCAATGTAAATTATTTTATTTTATTTTCTAAAAAACATTTTTTCTATAATAAGCTCAGTTGTGCAAATCCGTCGATGGCCATTTGGCTATCAAATTTAGGCCCGGATTTTTGCTGCGACGGTTTTATGACTGTCAAATTTAATCTAGCACTATTTTTTTCCCCTTTGGAGTTGTTTTCTTCCAGAGGCCGTAACTTGGGCATACGATATCGTTTTTTGGAAAACGAGATATCATCAGAAAGCTGATTCCGTCAAATTTATAGTGGTGTGGGTTTCATTGCTTCATTTTTTTGTTGGTGCATTTTACAACTAGTTGAAGTTGAAGGAGGTGTTTTCAGTCCTGAGCTTGTAACTTTTGACCAGTTTCTCCATTTTTCACGATCTCAGTGGCGTTGGAACCGTATTTCAGAGCTCTTTAGTTCCATCCATGGAATTTTTCTATATTTCACTCTAGGTATATTTTATTCAATTTTCTATTTTTTCACACTTTGGTGAATTACTTGGACATATTAGCTCTTGGGAATTTCTCGTTTGCATGGGATGCTTTGGTTTTGGCTATTCTTCATATATTTTCAGCCTTGTGTCTTTTTATGACATTTTGAGCATCATTTTTAAGCAATATTTTCTATATAAATGCACTGAGATAAAGTTCCACACTATTGTATATGTATTTTGGGGATTTTGCACATAAGGTTGTGCCATATTTTGTACTCGCACTGTATTATAAAGTGTCATGGGGGGCTTGTGTAGTTCCTTTGTTTTTCCCATCACACCTTTGTTCGGTGAGTGTCCCTCCACGATAACAGTGGATCCATATGATTCCAGCCTCATGCATGTGTGATTTTTTTTGCACACCACTTTTTTAGTTGTAGGTGCTTTCTTGTGCACTTTCAGATGTTGTTTCTTCTCCTTCATGCACTACAGGATGTTACACAACATTTTAGTGGATTTGTCAGGCTCTCCCAGTCAGCATTATGGGGGGTATTATACTATTCGTGCTAATGCTTCCTTGGTTTCTCCTTGGAAGGAATCTTCCATTCTCAGTTGATCAGTGTTTTTCAGACTATTGGTACTTATGCCATATGTATCTTCGTTCCAGGTGTTTTCCTTTGTTTTCCATATGATTCGAGTAGTGTCGTTGGGGGCACTCATGCAGATTGTTATCTTCTTGATCCTGATCATCCTATCTTCAAAGGAAGTTCTTCAGCACCATAGTAGTCATCTTTTGATAGTTGTTTGCAGCTTTTTTTGCTTTAGTGATGTTTTTCATGTCTTTCATCTCTTTTTGGAGTAGAGTTTTTCCCATGAGGTTTTCTCTATTTCTCCACTTTATAGAGATTTGGTTGTATTTAGGTAACTGATCAGGCCTAGTTGTCGAGACCCTTGTTTGCTTTCATGCATTGTAGTTACCTTTGCTTTCTTGCACATGTTTGTAGCTGCACTCTTGCTGATCTTAAGGGGGGGTGTTAGAGTAAAGGTTTTAACTTAATTATGTTAATTAAGTTACCTTTATTCCTATCTTAAGATTTCACTTTAGTTTGCATATTGTGACATTTAATAATTATATTAATTATTAAATGTCTACCTATTAGGGTTACTTTTAGGTTTTGCATGATCTCCTTTTAAGGATTGATCTTTGTAATTATTTTATTTTTAAATCAATGCAATCTCTCTTCAAGCTTTCAGAGCACCTTTTCCTTTTGTCTTGAATGTCTTCTTTTTGTGAAAGGTTATTTGCATGCAAGTGTTCTTTGGGGTTTGTGAGGTTGGCTTTCACAACTTCAACTAAGCATACACGCGAATACACATAATACACAAAGTATTCACATGAACATATGTTAAAAAGAATGTGTATAAGTCACAAGGTAAATCTTTGAACACACTTGAATACACATACATTATCACAAAGTACACACCAGAATACATGTAAGGCACACGTAGTATACAAAGGATGGCAGGAACATGCTCTGATACCACTTGTAATGTCCCCTTGTTAAACTTAGCCTAAAAACATAAAATGCACAAGTTAGGACATAGAATTTGTTTTAACCAACACAATTTTTCTCATGTAAATAGTCTTGAAGACCTGCACACAATCATGTATTATCAACAAAGCACATAGCTCCTTGTTCATGATTAAATTAGATCATTTAAAATTGCATATTTCAAGAATAAGATGAATGAAATGCATTATTACCAGCTAGTGTCATAACTAACATAATCTAATGTGACTTATTACTCTTGATCGGAATAGATCTTCGCCTTGTTTCCTCTTTCCTAAACTCTTTGGACGGTAGGTTCACTATGCTAAGGGTGCGTGCACGGTCTCTAATTGGACTCCCTCAAGGTTTCCTACCTATCTTGGGACCGTCCATCAATGGACTGATTTACCAGCCTTTCCCTCCACAAACTCCCTATCCTTATTGAGTGCTAGCAAAAGAGAATTTTGGCCCAAAGTCTATTCTCGCAGTATTAAGGTCTTCATCGCTTAATAATACACAATAATTGTTGTAGGAAACATTATTGTGACATAAATATTATCCATTAATTTCAGATGGGGAATTAGTTATTCATCTATGCTAAATAGGTGAGACCCAATATATTGACATATAATATGCATTAACTTATCATGGTCAAATTCACAGTTTAGCACAGGTTTGAGGGTCAAAATCATTCATTGAACTATTGAATAAGATATGGGGTGATTATCTTAAAGTAACCCACTATCACAGGACTTTGTATTGATGCCATAACCCCTCAATGCTTAACCAGTTGGCGAGGGTACTATCTCTAAATGACGTATGAACTAGAACTCTTTCAAACATTTTTTTCCAAAGCTGATGTAACAACCTATCCCTTGCATATTTTTTTTTTTTTCAATTTTACTCCAAATGTATGAAGGTAACAAGTAACAAAGGCATTACAATAAAATCTTTCCCTTCTTCATTGATAAATGCATACAAGTTACAATATATTTCCACATGAATTCCATTTTCATTGAAAATATAATTCAAAGTACAAATGTAAAACAATTACATACATAGCTTGAAAGCTTTAGAACAAATAGTAGTAATATGGTCTAGGTTCCTTTCCTTTCAAATCTTGGTGCATCGGCCGCTTGTTGTGGAGGAGAAACATCACTCAGGCACTTTTCTGCCAATCACAGACTTATAATGAGATCCCCCGCACACCTATCATTTGATAGATGAAACTCCCTTCGAAAGAAGAGATTGGTAGGGTATATGTTAAAGATTACCAACTGAGCATAGTGTTGTGTCCTACACAACTAGAACCTTGCTATTTCACAATCTCAAACTAGTATAAAGGATCACAATGAACTGACTGTGTAGTCTCAACTAACTCACATCTATGTGGAAGTCATACATTTCACTACTTTGGCCAAAGTATTCTCATTCAATACTTCGAATGAAGGTCATCTATCATAACCACTACTCAAGGCTGATTTGACTTAAGGCTATCTTACACTACGCATAGGCTTAGTCCTTCACTAGATTATCTATCGTCCCAGACTATCCTACGACAATCTAGTCTACTAGAATGATTCAACATTACAAGTAATTCACATAATCCCTCATATACTGGAAATCTTTATCCTAGGAGTCTCTCAAACTTACCTCAGTTAACCTAATAACTTTAAGCTGACTGAATATACTTGACTCCTATCCTCATTTCGATCCTAGTATATATTAACTATTACTGTCATATTCTACTTATATGGAGACCATACAAAATATGCAATTTCACACTAAAAAGCATTTTAAACCTCCTCATAAATTCTTTCACATAAATTTACTTCTTATGCATAATTAAGTAAACATTTCTCTTAACAGCTCTTTTCCCCTACCAACTAAATTGCATTCAAGAAATAACCTTCAGCCTTTGCACACACAACAATCACAAAGAAATAGATATATAATAATCAGATGCAAAATTGAAAGATGATAATGGTTTCACGCCTAATTATGAGCTTTCTCTCCAATAATGTAGTTCCAGTCCTTCTCTCAACAAAAACCCTCAATATTGAATGAATTCTAACTCAGAAATAAACTCTCAAATGGAAAATTCTCATCTATTATGGAATTACACTCATACTATGATGATATACACTAGTAATTTCTTTGTCTTTATCTCTCAAAAAATGAAATATGATTCTAGAAATAAGAAATGGTGAAAAAAACTCAAAGTATATTGAAAACTCGGATTCAACAAAGTATATTTTGAAGAATGTTAATGCGTCTATATATAAAGCCAAAAACCAACGACTTCCACTCTTGCAGGAATGTAGAATGGAAAAATTGTGCTTTGAATAGTTCAAATGAGATAAGTGGCAGATTTCTATTCCCTTAATCAGCATTTCAAGAGGTGATTCAACCTCTATTCTTGCCAGCAAAACAAGAAAATTTCAACTTTGCACATGGTTAAAAGAAGAAATCAACATCTACAGGAACTTACCAGAAATGGCGCCAACTATGAAATAATTCATCTTTTAAGGAAATGGTCATGGCTAAACTCAAAACACCTGATCTCCTCACAAGTTGTGTCGCTCCTATTATGATTTCTTCTCCCAGGCGAATCGCTCCTCCTAGGCGCCTGAGCTTTCAGCGCCATGTTTCTTCATGAAAAATGTTTTTCCAATAGTTTGACAATAGTTACCAATGAAATATTTCCTCAATAAAGGTTGGCGTGATTTATCTCCAAGGGTTCGATTCAAATAAAAATGATTTGATAAATTTTCATTTGATATAAATCAGTTCCCATAGTTCAATATTCGATATTTTATGAATTGATTTGTTCATAGATTTACATAGTTCAAAATAAAGTCTTCATAAGGACTTAACTATGCAATATATCAATTTTCCAAGTTCACTCAATATATTTTAAATTCATATATATATATATATATATATACGTATACATATTTATTCCTTGAATACATACATTACGAGCCAGTCAACATATTATACATGTGTATATGTAAATTCCAAGGAAAATATTATAATAATATTATTTATTCACAGATAATAGGTAGTGTGTAATGTTTATACATATGTATTCATACCCACTCAACCTATTCACTTATATCCATTCACGTTTATCCACACAATGATCATAGTACAGTAAGTTAGACATACATATAAACATCACTCACAAATCACAAATAAGTAAACAAGACTCCTAAAACCTATGGATAACTTATCAAAACCAACATAACTGACTTGGTTCCTCCCAACCTATAATGACATGTGTGTATGCTCAAATGGTTCTCGTTACTGTTTACCTGACCAAGCTCCTCTCCTGGGTGATATTTCTCCTTTGCTTGGAGGAATGTTTCACATATCTGCATTCAATGACACGACAATAGGAGTCATATGTTCACAACAAAGCAGTTTACATGAAACATCTCAAAAGTTAGAATAAACATTACTCTATAACTTTGCATGCAACATTCATCTAGGATTACATCAATAGAAGTAACAATGATTAAATGGAACACATTCATATTGATAACAAGAACAACATGTTTTATTCATCTCAATGATTCAATCATTACAATCATTTGCCCTATGCAATAGTAGCTATACAATCGGGATGTAACAGCCGATGTGATTTTGCCTTGGATGCAATGATGATTATCTGCTATATAGTTACTTTTCCTTTGTGGTAAAAGTACTTCTTAATCCATCTATATCTTATATGAATATATTGGCATCATTGATTCTATTTGTCAATTTATAATAGTTTCATTCAATTTATAATAGTTTCATATATATATATATATATCACAGATCTATATCTATATACTTATAATATGAATTTCATCATATTTAAATCCTTCATTCATAAGTGATTATTTAAATACCAAATTACTTATTTGTATCCTTATAATTACCAAGCTTCTTATATGGATTTATAAAATACTTATCTGGATCCCAATCTGCAAAGCCTCTCTTCCAGCTTTTATTCGATCTGTTGGAACCCTCTTAATTTCCCCAGCTACGATGCTCTGATTTTTTGAAGAATATTTTATAGATTATTTTGCTGTTTTGAATATGTTCTTCCAAAAGTGTGCAGCCACCGTTATTTCCTTTTTTTTTTCTTCATTCTATTCCATGCTGATCCCTTTGCATTTGAAATATATCCCTTTTATATCTCTATGTCTTAACCAAGAAGAGACACACCTCTTTGAATTGGGTTGACCACCCAAATGGTTATGTCTTTTAGTTAGGATTAATTATTGTTGCTAAATATAATCACTACCTTATTTTTAATTGCTATCTCCCCAAACTAATGCCGATTTTCCTTGAATAAGTTCTCTTCTTTTAATTGCTTTATTATCCTTTCCATTTGATGCTTCTTAGCTTAGCTTAACACCATTGCTTCATATATTACCTTCTTATTGTTTTGTCACTACACTTTCCATTATCATTTGTTGCCTATTATGGACCAAGATCATTCAAGGCTGCCATGGTATAAAGGTGATGCAGGAGCATCCAGTGGTGTAAGGGCAATCTTGCATCACCCAAAAATAGTTAAATTTCAAGTTTCTCATTTTTTAAATGTTTTTACATTTTTGGATACCCTTTTCATCATAATGAAATTTTCAATTTACGATTTTTAATTTCTATTCTTGGGTTGAAAGATATTGCAGTTTTAGTTTCCCAGATTTGCACCTAAAAATATTTCGAGTTAGATTTGAGGCACTTAGAGTTCCCGGATTGGCCCCGAAACTTGCCAAAATTGGCATAGCAATTATGAGCATGTTCTTGACTTTAAGACCTTTCCAACAGTTCAAACGGTTCGTGAATCGGAGTCCCGGATCAAAGGTTATGGCCCCGGGAAGTTGGCGCACTTTCTAGAAGATACAATTGCAAATGTTCTTTTGAAATTTGAACTTCAAGTTGTAATTTTTCGGTGCTAAACTGCCTAAACTCAAATTTGAATGTTGTTTTGGCTCCAAACTAAAGAGGAGCTCTATTTATGGGTGGGTTTCTAATTTTTTGGGTAACTTTTGGGGACAAGCTCGCATATTGTGAAAGGGTGATTCTGTAGCTTTCTGTAACTTGCATGTGTTGTAAAACTTGGGGATTTGAGATCCTCTACATGTAAGAAAGCTCCATTTTCTGAATAATAAAATTATTCTCTTGTTTGTGGGTTAATTTTTTATGTCTCGGGTTGTGCCCTCATCAAGTGGTATCAGAGCGAGGTTTTCTTGAGCGTGTGGATAGATCACCGATCGTGAGGCAGTTCGCACCAAGACCGTGGTTGTGGGTTGAGGTCAAGAAAGATGCCTCCAAGAATGATGCCTGGTAGGCATGGTGGTGCCAGAGGTGGTCGAGGTGGTAGAAATGCTAGTGGAAGAGATGCACTGGCAACCCTCCAAAGACAGATTGATGCATTACAAGAGCAGGTGAGAAGAGGGTTAAACCTGAGGGAGGAAAGTGAGGATGAAGGAGAGGAAGAAGGTTCAAATGCGAAGAGGAAGAAGAAGCAATTGATCAAGACCAAATGCAGCTAATAAGGGCCATTTGAAGATCGGGAAAAGACCCAGAGCAGAAGTCCCCAGTTATTCTAAAAGTCTGAACCCAGAAGAGTTGATCGACTGGATCAATGAGCTAGAAGAATATTTTGAGTATGAGGAAATAGAGGACCCAGATCGGGTTAAGTTTGCGAAAATGAAGCTAAAGGGCCATGCCAATATTTGGTGGAAAGAGGTTCAGTTGGAAAGAAATCGAAGAGGAAAAGGAAATATCACCAAATGGGATCGCATGGTAGAGAAACTGAAGAAGCAGTTCATACCAATGGACTACGAGTTAGATCTGTTGAAGAAATTGCAAGGGTTGAAGCAAGGAAGTAGGTCTGCCAAAGAATATACTGAAGATTTTCACAAGATAATCATCAGAATAGGCCACATAGAGGCCAATAAGGAGAAGGTAGCCTGATATCTTAATGGGTTACGACCCAGTATTCAGGAGGAGTTAAGCCTAGTCAGAATGACCACCATTGAGGATGTGTATCAGTTTGCTCTGAAGGTGGAAGAGAAGCTGAACAAAAGATTTGATGGAAAGCAAAAAGAATGAGGAGGTCAAAGTGGAAGGGGCAGTGGAAGACCTTCAAGAAGTCGAAATGATGATGAAAAGAAAAGTGGAGATGTGGGTACCAACCGAAGCCAAAGGAATGACAACTTCTATCACCCTTGTGATCAAAATAGTGGTGATCAAAGAGGTAGAGGATGAGGGAGATATGGACAAGGATCTAGAAGAGGTGGTTTCAAAGGAACGTGTTTCCAGTGTGGTGAAGAAGGGCATTGATCCTATGAATGTCCACAACACCAAGGAAGGGCAGACAAAAGGCCAGAAGGTCATGGAAGGGTTGTGCATGCAGATGAGGAGGCCCAATCTAAACATTCAGATGATGCTGAAAGGGGAGAAGCCCTAGTGATTAGGAGAGCCCCGTGATCGAGGAAGGAACTGCAATCAGAGGGAAGAATCGTCTACTACTGAAGGTGCAAAGGTGAAGTAAAAAGTTGTGATGTCATTATTACGTGGGAGTAATCGATAACTGCGTCGAAGAGATGGTCAAAAGTTGAAGCCGAAGAAGGAAAGGCACCCACATTCGTGACATTCCATTGCCCGGGTTGTAGAAAGACCACAAAGTTTTGGTCAATGAGTAGTGCCAGTAAAGTTCAAGATCGAGGGAGCTCTCATGATGAGGCCTGCGATATCATCTCCATGGATGTACGTCACATGTTGTTGGGGAGGCCGTGGCAGTCTGATAGGGCGAAGCTATACATGATGGCCATGCAAACACTATTCCTTTGACAAAGGATGGGGTTTGTCAAGCAAAGTTGAAACCCCCGAAAGAGACCAAGAAAAGGTATGCAGTAGTGCTAGAATTTGTTATGTAGATGGAAGAAAAATTTAGAAGGTATGAAGCTGGTTGCATGTGTTATGGTATCGATTCCTAGAGTGAGTAAGGAGGATAGTGAGAAGGTTCCAGAAGAGGTTTCTGGGATGTTGGATGAGTTTCAGGATATTGTTTCTAATAATGTACCCAAGGGTTTACCACCAATAAGGAAGATCAATCACCAGATTGACTTGATTCCTGGAGCCAGTTTTCCAAATACGGTAGCTCATAGAATGACTCCAGCAGAAAATGAGGAGTTGAACAAACATGTTCAAGAGTTATTGAGAAAGGGTTTGATACGGGAGAGCTTGAGTCCATGTGCGCACTCCGCGCATTCAGCACCAAAGAAGGATGGGGAGTGGAGGATGTGTATAGATTCCTGAGCCATAAACAAGATAACAATCAAGTATAGATTTCCCCTGCCAAGGATGGATGACTTGATGGACTATTTGAGTGGAGCTTAGTACTTCACAAAGATTGATTTGAAGAGTGGATATCATCAGATCCAGATTCAAGAGGGAGATGAATGGAAGACTGCCTTCAAGACCAAAGAGGGCCTGTATGAGTGGTTAGTCATGCCTTTTGGGCTAACCAATGCACTGAGCACATTCATGCGGCTCATGAACGAGGTACTAAAATAATTTCTGGGAAGTTTTGTTATTGTGTATTTGGATGATATATTGATTTTCAGTAAGACATTGGATGAGCATCTGATGCATATTCAGAGAGCCTTTGAGAAGTTAAGAGAAGAGAATCTGTTGATTAATCTGAAGAAGTGCAGTTTTGTGAAGAGGAAGTTAGTGTATTTGGGGTTTGTTGTCTCAGCAGAAGGTCTCAAGCTGGACCTAGAGAAGGTGAAGGCTATTCTCGTAGCCTGCCTACACCAAGGAGTGCTATAGAGGTGAGATCTTTTCATGGTTTGGAAATTTTTTATAGAAATTTTATCAAAGGTTTTAGTAGTATTTGTGCACCTCTAACTGAAACAATGAGAGAGGATAGAAAAGAGTTTAAGGGAGCACCGAGCAGCAAAAGTTTTGAACTGGTTGAAGCTACATAAGACAAAGCAACTCCTGCTCTAGCTCCTCCCAAATTTCAACAAGGTGTTTCTGTGGATTGTGATGAGGTTGTGCCATTGGAGTGTTGTTGAGCTAAGAAGGTAAGCCCATTTCCTATTTCAGTGAAAAGTTAAATGATGCCAAGAGAAAGTATTCTGTATATGATCAGGAATTTTATGCAATAGTGCAAGCATTAAAGAAATGGAGACATTATTTGTTGCCGAAGGAATTTGTTCTATATAATCGACCATCGCCTTGGCAAAGACCTAAATATCGTGGAAAATTAAACCGTGAGGCATATGAAATGGGTAGAGTTTTTTGCAGAGTTATACATTTGTTTTGAAACATAGGAGTGGTAAGACAAATAGGGTTGCAGATGCCTTAAGTAGGAGGCATATACTGATGACAAAGATGCGGATTGAAGTGGTTGGGTTCAATGAACTTAAGACACATTGTATGCAAAAAGATCTTGATCTCAGAAAGGCTTGGAAAGCTTGCAAGGAACCCGCTAATAAAGGGATAGGACAAGGTGGTTGATTTCATAATCCAGGATGGCATGTTATTTAAGGAAGTCAATTATGTATCCTGAGGAGTTCCATGAGGGAGAACCTGATAAAGGAGAAGCATAGTGGAGGAATGGTGGGACATTTTGGTCGAGATAAGACCATTGCCATTATCAGTGAGTATTATTACTAGCCTCAGTTGTCACAGGATGTGAAGAAGCTTGTACAAAGCTGCAGAGTATGTCAAATGGCTAAAGGAGTGAGCCAGAATACAGGCTTATATCATCCCTACATATACCGTGAGAGGCCATGGGATGGCAGTATGGACTTTGTTCTTGGTTTGCCAAGGACACAACAAGGAATGATTCAGTCTTTGTGGTGGTTGATAGGTTTTCAAAGATGGCACATTTCATTCCATGTCAGAAGACCCATGATGCAGTCCACATTGATGACTTGTTCTTCAAAGAGGTGGTGAGGCTACATGGTCTGCCAAAGAGTATTGTTTCAGATCGTGACACCAAATTTGTGGGGTACTTTTGGAGGACCTTGTGGAAGAAGCTAAAGACAAAGTTGAAGTTCAGTTCTGCACACCATCCACAAAAAGATGGGTAGACAAAGGTTGTTAACAAGAGTCTGGGTAACCTACTGAGATGTTTGGTAGGAGATAAACCCAAGGGATGGGACTTGATCTTACCCCAAGCAGAATTTTCTTACAACAATTATGTCAACAAAAGCACTGGTAGATCACCATTCCAGATTGTGTATGGGGGTAGCCCCAGAATAGCTCCAAAATTGAGGAAGATAGACCAAGAAAAAAAATAAGTGTTGAAGCCAAAGATTTTGCAGAACACATCAAGGATATACATGAGAAGGTAAGAGAACATATTAACAAGATGAATATGCAGTATAAGGCTAAGGAAGATCAGAAGAGGAGGTATAAGGAGTTTCAGATTGGTGATGAAGTGATGGTCCACTTGAGGAAAGAAAGGTTTCCAGTGGGAACATATAACAAATTGAAGATGAAGAAGTTCGGTCCTTGTAAAATTTTGAAGAGGCATGATTCAGGGAATGCATATGAGGTAGAGTTGCCAGATGGATTCAACATTTCCCTATGTTCAACATTTCAGATTTGATAGAGTATCATGAAGGTGGCACAGAGGAAGTACCAACAATGGAACAATGTGGGATTCCAGCACCTACTTCAGAAAAGGAGGAGATTGAAGAAATCCTGGATAGTCGTGTGGGAAGGAGTACTAGGAATAGGCAGTATGAAGAATATCTGGTGAAATGGAAAGGAAGGCCTGTTGAAGATTCATCCTGGTTGCCTAAGGAAGAGGTTGACTATTTGGGTTTTCCTCCACCATCTGAGATGTGACAGGGTCACTTCTCAAATTACCTTGGGTGTCTGATGCAGGAGCATCCAGTGGTGTAAGGGCAATCTTGCATCACCCAAAAATAGTTAAATTTCAAGTTTCTCATTTTTTAGATGTTTTTACATTTTTGGATACCCTTTTCATCATAATGAAATTCCCAATCTATGATTTTTAATTTCTATTCCTGGGTTGAAAGATATTGCAATTTTAGTTTCCTAGATTTGCACCTAAAAATCTTCTGAGTTAGATTTGAGGCACTTAGATTTCCTAGATTGGCCCCAAATCTTGCCAAAATTGGCATAGCTAACTTCAAGCGCGTTCTTTACTTTGAGACCTTTCCAACGGTTCAAATGGTTCGTGAATCGGAGTCCTAGATCAAAAGTTATGGCCCCGGGAAGTTGGCACACTTTCTAGAAGATACAATTGCAAATGTTCTTTTGAAATGTGAACTTCAAGTTGTAATTTTTCGGCGCTAAACTACCTAAACTCAAATTTGAATGTTGTTTTGGCTCCAAACTAAAGAGGAGCTCTATTTATGTGCAGGTTTCTAATTTTTTGGGTAACTTTTTGGGGACAAGCTTGCATATTGCGAAAGGGTGATTCTGTAGCTTTTTGTAACTTGCATGTGTTGTAAAACTTGGGGATTTGAGATCCTCTGCATGTAAGAAGCTCCATTTTCTGAATAATAAAATTATTCTCTTGTTTGTGGGTTAATTTTTTGTGTCTTGGGTTGTGCCCTCATCAAAAGGAATTTAGACAAATTATGGATACTGCCTTAGATTAACTCTAAATCCTAGAGGATGAGACAAGAGCCCGATAGAGCGAATGTGGTGCTAGCCTCTTGAATATTCCTTTTTATTTTATTGGCAGATGGTAATGATGTGGCAGTGATATGA
The DNA here is from genome assembly GCA_007258455.2 of Sequoia sempervirens. Lineage (NCBI taxonomy): Eukaryota > Viridiplantae > Streptophyta > Pinopsida > Cupressales > Cupressaceae > Sequoia > Sequoia sempervirens. The sequence goes on along the minus strand of VDFB02353493.1, from coordinate 15,084,163 downwards.
CTTTATTCGCCCTGATTTAATGTTTCTTATAATGACCTACACTGAGCGCCAAGAATGTAATGCTTCCTCTGATCAAAAGAAATGCCTAGTATATAGATGAATCTTCAAAAGATTAACTTAGTCATAGCCTGATATTGCTCATCTTTTTATGCTATCGATTACTAAAGAGCTTTGACCTTTGATTCTATTTTCCGCCTTTTCAAGCAAATAGACTAACTGGCTTGATAACAACACATCCGCGAAGACTCCACTTTTAAGAATGCATCGGGTAATAAAGAATGGATATTGGCCATCGTTGCGAAGGATATTAGAGGCCGATAACTTAATACTTCTTGTAAATGATATTGCTTCCTCAGAAATCCATGATTCCTATTATGCCGAATTAACACCCGTAACAGGTATAATAGACAAATTGATGATTCTTGTTCCATGATTCCTATTATGCCGAATTAACACCCGTAACAAGGTATAATAGACAAATTCACGATTCTCATTCCATGACTCCTATTATGCCGAATTAACACCCGTAACAGGTATAATAGACCCAATCCTTGATGGCGTTAGACTCCAAGGTAGCGGAAACTTTACCAAATGATTTAATAAGTGCTCAACATGAATATTATGGTCGGTGAGTGCACTCCATCGATACCCCATTTTCTAGTGTTATGAAATGCCGATAGGATTATTTGTTTCCAATAGAAATTATATTCATATATTTATGGTGTGTGAATGATTAAAGTCTTTATAATTTTATATTTGATAATTATACTACTATTTTAAGTTATGTATTTTCAATCTCTATTATACCATGATAATTGTAATACTATTTTAATATTTGGAAAGTTATTTAACTATAATATGGTCTTTGACCATTATAATTGTAATGATATTGATTGGTTACTAGTTCTAGGTAAATTTTTTAGGTGTCATGATTTTGGGGACATGACAACCCCAATCTCCAAGAAGAGGTGACCAGCTCTAGAAATTCAAAGACACCACCAAAAATTTTGAAACCTTGTGCAAAGGGGTGCCCAAGCAAGGGAAGAACATAGAGCCTATACCCAAAATGAAAGAAAAATCATCCATAGAGTTACAAATGAAAACATGCTATAGTCATACTCAAAATAGCAACATTAAAATTAGATTATACAACAGCAATCTGAATTCAAAAATTAAAAATAAACTCATTCTACACTCCTGGATGAAGCATAGTCTTCAGAATCCAGCTAGGTACTGTTTTGCAAGTATGAAACTGAATGGATGGAACTAGGAGGTATGCGTTCCTCAAAATGAGAGCTCTGAATTCATTTCAACATCATTTCAATATAATAAACAACAATAGATACCAAATGATGGAGCAAAGGCCTGTATTTATAACACATTTGAGGTGACTCTTTGAATTCCTCCTTTTCCCTCCAAGAATGGACGCCCAAACTCATTTGAACTATTTTATTTTTAAATATATTTTATCCTCCCTCTTTCCTAGTTGTCCAAGGTAAATGGGCCACAAAAAATTATAAAATATTAATAATAATTCTCATGTGGCATCCCACTTAAAATCCAATCTTTAAGAACAACATTAATTCATTATACTAGGCTATGACATTGTTGTATTGCTTATTTGGCACACGTCTGTACAAATATATTTGTTCCATTTTATCTGTCCCTTTATTTTCTTATTTGTGTTTTCATTTATCCTTAATGTTTTAATCAATAACAAATACATATTCAACTTTGAATTCCATAACTGGGAGATGGTATGCAAAGTGTTTTATCTTGATGCTTTTTCCCACTAGAAAATACTAGTAGGAAAATTGATTAGCTTGATAGGCATTGTGACATGGTATGGGTAAGTACTAAAAAATCTCAATTCATTACTGTTGGTATTTTTGTAAAGGTGGGCTGTGTTTAAAGTTGTACCCAGGAAGATATGATCAAGCAACCCTTCTACTCATTTTAGAAATATTATAGGACTGCAGACATATGATTTCCACAGTCTATAAAGTTATTGTGCAAGCTTTTGGTTTTAACTGTGTAAGTTTTTTTCCTCAACGTTTCAGACCAAACTCCATGATCCATCATCAGAAAGAAGAGAGCAAGAAAAGATAAGAGAATTCATCACTTGTAAGACTGAAAATTTGTTCATGCTCAAGGGATACTCCATAAAATAAAGTAATTATATCACAATATTGTAAATTATATTATTGATTTTTTTTATTTTTTTCTGAGGTTTCATACAATCTATTTATCAATACATGTATTACCATAAATTCTACTAGAAAACCTTATATTGAGAGGGTTGTATGTAGTGTGGAGTACCTATTCCTTCCCATCATGCATCTCCAGCCCTCCAATTTGTGCAGAATTGGTAATCTTACTAGATTTATCTGAACTATTAAATCCTAGATTTCCTGTTAGATGGTACACGATTTAGCCAACCTCATGTGCAAAATTATTTGCCATTGGTTTATATTATCTTTTGTATTTATATTGAATACTGCACTTACCATGCCCTTGTACAGGAACTCATAGCTCTTGGAGGGCTGCATATTGTATGGAGTAGCCATTTTGTTCATCTTGTGCTCCAATTCTCACACTTGTGCAATATTGTCATTTTTATCGATTATTTAATGCTACTAGCCTTAGCCCACTTTCCTATTTGAAGTAACATTCTTTGATAACTAATTCACTTTACTGGAGGTGGGGAACACATCATGTAAGTGGTTCCAGGTATAACCACTCTCTTCACATACCTAAGGATTCGCTTTTAAACAATGATATATTTAAAGCATCGCTCAGCTTTTTGGTTTGGCATTGTACAATATTTTTTTGTAGTACATTTTCTTGTGCATATACAACTAATAATTTCTCAACTATTAGTCTATTATTCAATGGCTGCTATGACCTTATGGAACTTTGGCTTCATGTTCTCTCATTTAGGATTTGCGAGTACAACTTGAGTTGTTACTATACTAACTATGATGATATGAAATATACAGTATGTAATATAATTTTCTTAATATCAATTCATATTTAACTTAATGTTTTTTCAATTTTCTTTTGGTCCTTCTTTGATCGAGAATTCTTTAAATTTATAATCAGATTAGGAAACTAGACAATTTAGAATTCAAGAATCCATTTGCTCGATCATATATACGGGTAGGTGATGTTTTATCCTTGCATGATTTTTGAATTTTATACATATTGTGAAGTTTGATGTTTAGTAACACCTTCCTGTTATGTTATTTCCAGTGGTTCCATATATTTTGAATCATTTGCTTCAAATATTAGTAAGGATAGGTTTCTTAGTTCACCCATTTAGAGAATAGTAAAAATATCATCTATTTTTTTCATTAGGTAAAATAGTATGTCTTGACAAGAAGCATTTCACGGAGTTGCAACCAAATTCTTTCTTGTAGCCGCAACCACAGCCAAAGTCTTTCTTGCAGACACAACCATAGCCGATCCCCGAGTGGAAGCTCGAGTAGAAGCCCACAATAAGTTAACAGGTCCAATTCTTATACCATTGGAATGAAGGATATCAAGCAGGTGAGGGCTTTAATATCTCTCTTTACTCATTTTTAAAGCCATGGTCAAATATATGTTGTAGCAGGTCTGTCAAGAGTAGAGCAAGATCTGATTCAATGTCAATATCAAATTCAATATCCATATCAATATCAAATTCAAGATTTGTATCCATATCAAATTCAATGTCATCTAACTACAGGGATTTCTCTAAATTTACTTGTAGTGCCATGTTTTACATGTTTAGGTAAACTCAGCATACCAATTATATCTTGTTTCAAAATTTGCAATGTTTTTGTTTTATACATTTGCAAAACCATGACAAGGTCTAGGACGAAATGTGTCAGGACAAGGTCCAGAACGAAATGTGTTAGGACGAGATACATAACACATTAGCAAGAGGTGGGTACTCTTTTTCCTTTGTTGTATAACTTGGTTTATTTTTCATTAGTGAAGGAGTTTTAGAATGGAACACTTTTAAGATTCATCAAATATATAGATATGTTCAGACCATAGTAACGAGACTCAAACTCAGCTCAGACTCGGCAAGGGTGACTCATCGTGTGACTTGGTGACTCAAGACTCGAACTCGGTGCAGACTCGGAAAAATGAAAAAAAGTTGAAAAAACCCTAGAAATTTAGAGATTTTTAAGGATTTAAAACTTGTTTCAAGCACCCTTTATTGAATACAACACAAATAAAAGCAAATTTGATCACATGCACAAGTATACAACGATCACATAAGTATAAAGTACACAAATTGTAGTTGTGCTGCTGAAGGAAATAGCATACTTAGATATATAAAATTAGTCAAATGTATACAAAACTCATGGAATATGAAATCCATGACATCAAATGTTCCATACAAATATGAAATATCAAAAGTAAAACAATAGCTATAAGTCTATGACTCTATTCCCTATGGCATAGTGGAGCTAGCATCCTTACTACAAAGGCGTCTAAGGGTCCTAGATGATGTTGCAGATGCAACCATAGTCTTTGCCTGTGTCTGACTCTCCATGCCACTCTCACAGACAACAGCTATGTCTCCTCGTGCTCTAGCCTCCTCAGCCATGGCTACAACCTCAGCCTCTCGCTCTGCCTGGTCCACCCAATCAAGGTCCTCGTCACTAAAGACTGCATTTGTAGCCTCAGTGATCCACTCAAAGTATGGATCAACCTCCTCTAGACTGATCGAGGTTTTGTCATGGTCAAAAATCTTCCTATATCTGAGCCAAAGGTTGTAATGAACATATACCAAGTCATTCATCCTCTCCACTGTCAATCTATTGCACTTCTTGGAGTGTATGTGCTCAAACATACTCCAATTATACTCACAACTAGATGAACTACATGGCTGGCTCAATATACGAATGGCAATATTTTGTAGGATCGGTGTATTAGAACCAAACATATGCCACCATCTATTTGAGATGAGAAAAATAAATAAAATCAATCTCATTTCAAGTTTCAAGTTCAAGTTCAACATTTAATACTAAATTATAATATAAAAAGATGAAAATTATGCCCTTAAATATATTTTTACTTGGTAGTAATGTTGTCCTATTATCATTGCACATTTGACGTACAAAGAAGTCTCCTTGTGTCTTAGTGAAGGCATCTATCTTCTGCACCATCTGTGTAGTAACATCGGGCAATATCTGCTCTATCGTCGTGTAGAGCCCACTAAGAATTTCTCTATCTACATAGAAATCACTACAGAATTGGAAGGCCAGATTTAGGAAACATGTGGCTGCATGGATGGGCCTATGAAGTTGGTTTTTCCATCTCCTATCAATGATATCCCAAATGGGACAATACTTCTACTCAACTCCACCATAGACTGATCTAATGGCCTCTTTGGCCCTATCCATGCCCTCATATATGTAGCCCATTTCAGGCTTCTCCCCATCTGCAACTCGTAGGATAACTAGCAAGGGCTCAATAAACTGCAAAGTGCAAACATATTTCACAAATAAGTGTGAACGAAAAATAAACAAATAAAAGCAAGATATGATTAAAAATTAAAACATAATAAAGAATTAAATTTTACCTTCACAATCTCATCCATTGGTGTCCAAAACCCTTGCTCATAAAAAATGCAATCAGCCACAACAATCCCTACAGTGCTTGTAGAAAAGGATGAGGAAGACCATTCCTCACTTGTAAGGAAAGCTAGCTGCGGAAGCAACTCTCCTAACGTCAAAACCTCAAGGAAGAATGCAGAGATACCTTTTTAAATTTTACAATTATAGTCCAATTAAGATGCACTAGAAAGAGATTACTGAAACAAAGAAATAGACAAACACATATGAACACCAGATATATGTGGGAAAACCCTTACAAGAGAAAAACCCACCACACCAAGAGAAGTCACTTTGTATTACAGTAATAAAGATTACAAACAGATATCTGACTTATCTTTTTGATGTCAGTTTACAGCAGCATTCACCATGAACAACCTTGTTACAAAACATTCACGTTATAGTATTAACAACATAGAATTCATCCACTGACCATACAATCACACAACAATCTGTCGATCCATCCAAAAAAATCACAATCTGCAATCATAGAGTATATCCATGTCATTCCTGTTTGTCGAGCTTCCTCTAAGAACTACCACAATGAACTATCTTCCAATGGTTCCCATTCGGCTCCTCTGATTGGTCAACAACGAGCCACATAGGATGGTCTTCACTTGGTCAAAAGGCTTCAATTTGTGTTGGCATGTTGGTGAGACACTGACCGTGTCTCCCCGATGCCACACAACTTAGCATCTGATATCGCCAAGAGTTTCCTCATTGGCAAGACTCATATCGCTATTCACAAGTCACACCGACCTCAACATTGCTATCAGCAAGACTTATCACTTGCCAAGAGGTTACACCGAGACTTCTTAAGTTACACCAAAGCATCCAACAGTCGGCAAGACATACTGCTATTGCCAAGACATCACAGTGAATACTTCATGTTATTTTGAAGTGTCCAAACGGTTAGTAAGACTTACCGCTTTTTCCTAGAGGTCATACCGATGCCTCCAAGATTTTTCCCATCAGTGAGACCTCTCTTCATCATGGAGACTTCTTCCCGAGGCCCTTGTGTTACCCTGATGGCCACAAGCTATCAGTGAGACATTCTTTAGTCGCTCGGACTTCTTCTCGAGTGTTCAAGTCACCCTGAAGCCCTCGGTCACTATGAATCTCCCTGACGCCCGATAAGAGCATTCTATTGGCCAGAGGTCTCCACTCGACAAAATTTCACACCGAACACAATAGGTCACAATGATAGACTTCATTCAGAAAGACATCAGCTCTGTCTCGGCGACATGAACATTTCAAAAGGATTTAAAGCAGCTAGTTGGCCAGACATGTATAATGTCACAGTGACTTTTCTCTCTTAGAGGTTTCAGCCTGTGGGATTGAGGCACACATTTCCAACAATCTCCCACTTGACGAAGATCACACATCACCTCCAGAGCACAACAAAAAACTACTGAAAATCATGGGCACTAAGGCCCATTGAACTGGCACACCACGAACTTGTTTGTGCTCACTGGCTTCATCAATGCATCTGCAACATTCTCCAGAGTATCATTTTTTTCCAAACTAACCTTTCCATCCTCCACCATATCTCGTACAAAGTGATACTGTATGTCTATATGTTTCGTCCATGGAAAGTAGGATTCTTTGCCAAAAATTGCACTCTGACTGTCACAAAAAATAGTTATTTGCCCTACATCAAAACCAATGTTAGAACACAAATGTTTTAACCAAACTGCTTCTTTACAAGCATGTGTAGTTGCCATGTATTCAACCTCTGTAGTGGACAAAGCGACTACAACCTACCACTTACTCATCCAACTCACTGCACCACCATTCAACATGAAAATATATCCACTGGTGGACCTCCTGCTGTCAATGTCCCCTGCCCAATCAGAATCCACATAGCCTCGAATACTGAGAGTCCTCTGTGATTCAACCAAGTTCCCATGGTAACACAAAGCATATTCTTAAGTCCCTTTCAAATATCTAAACACTCTCTTCACATCATCCCAATGTGTCCTTCTAGGATTAGCCATAAACCAACTAAGAACTCCCACTACTTGGGCATGCCTGGCCTTGTACAGACCATTGCATACATAAGACTGCCAACTGCACTAGCATAGGGTACACTAGTCATGTCCTCCATCTCAGTAGGATATTTTGGAACATCTTCAACAGATAGCTTTGTTCCCTGCAAGACTGGAACAACTAGCTGCTTACAATCATTCATGTAAAATCTCTCTAGAATAGTCTTGATATACTTACTCTGATTGAGCCAATGTTTTCTACTATTTATGTCCTTGGTTATCTCCATCCCCAGAATATACCTTGCTGCACCAAGATCTTTCATTTCAAACTTAGCAGACAAATGAGACTTAAGATCAGAAATCATCAACTTACTATTTCCTATAAACAACATATCATCAACATAGAGAGCAATAATAAGAACTTGATCACTTTCAGCTTTGTAATAGACAAAATGATCAGATTTTGATCTTACAAATCTCAAAGACAATACAAAAGTATCAAATTTTTGGTACCACATTCTAGGTGACTGTTTTAATCCATATAGAGACTTCTTTAACTTGCAAACCAGTTTCTCTTTACCTTTCTCCACAAAGTGCTCAGGTTGGGACATGTAAATCTCTTCTTCAAGATCACCATGAAGAAATGTTGTCTTCACATCCATCTGTTCGACCTCAAAGTCATACACTGCTGCAAGTGACAAAAGAAATCTGATAGATGTCAGCTTAGCTATAAGAGAAAAAATTTCCCAATAATCAATTTCATCTACCTGGGAATAACCCTTCACAACCAACCTCGCCTTATATTTTTCCACACTACAATCCAGACCAATCTTCTTTTTAAATACCCATTTGCAGCCAACAAGAATGATGTCATTTCTTCATTCATGGCTTCCAAGCAAGAGTCTGAATCAGACATTCTAAATGCCTCTTTCACAGTCCTAGGCTCATCAATGCTAGAAATTAAAGCATAGGCACAAGTAGAATCTATCAAAGAAAACCCATACCTATCAAGTTGTTTTCTTTCATGAGTTGACCTCCTCAGTGGCTGAGGCTGAGGTTGTTCTTCTTCTTCTAAACTTTCAGAACTGCTTGAGCTCTCCTCAGTTTTAGGTACATTTTGAATTTTCAATTCCTCTTTCTCTAGTGTAGGAGGAATTACAACTACATCCTTATTGTTTTCTGACTTTGTCTCTGAATGCAGATCCAAGGTAGAAGGCTTCAGCTCACGAAAGATTACACTTCTACTATATAGAACCTTCTCCGTATCAGGATTCCAAAGCTTGTGTCCTTTTATGCCAGCACTATAGCCAATAAAAATACATTTAACAACCTTGTTCTCCAATTTAGATCTTTTCTCATATGATACATGTGCATATGCCTCACAGCCAAAAACACGAATGTGTCTCAGAGAGGGCTTCTTACCAGACCACGCTTCCAAAGGTGTTTTCTCAACAAGAGCAGAATTTGGAGACCGATTAATCAAGTAACAAGCAGTAGCAACAACCTCAACCCAAAACTTCTCCTCCAAGCCAGCACTACTCAGCATACTTCGTGCTCTCTCTATCACTATCCTATTGAACCTTCCTACAACTCCATTTTGATGTGGAGTATAAGGTGTAGTCTTATGTCTTTTAATCCCATGGTCTTTACAATACCTCTCAAAATCATTAGAACAAAATTCACCACCATTATCAGTCCTTAAGCATTTAATTTTTCTTCCAATCTGATTTTCTACAAGGTTCTTAAATTCCTTAAACTGACTAAACACTTCTAATTTACTTTTCAGAAAATATACAAATGCTCTTCTTGAATAATCATCAATGAATAATACATAGTACCTTGACTTAGACAAAGAAGGAACATTCACTAGACCAAATAAATCAGAATGAATATAATCTAGCAAACCAGAAGATTTATGAGGACTAGAATAAAATGAAACATGGTGTTGTTTCCCATGTATACAGTGTTCACATAATTCAAAATCAAAGTTACAATCTTCAAGCCCCTCAACCAAGTTTTTGTTCTTCAATTTTTTTAAACCTTTATCACCAATGCGGTCTAGCCTATAATGCCAGAGCATAGTCTTTTCTGCTAGAAGTTTAACTTCCATAGAGTTTATACAATTAGGAACATTTCCCTCTTTTCCTCCATAAGTAGCCTTCCGTGACTTTATAGAGACACTATTGCATTGAACAGCATGTGCATCCAGCTTGTACAAGGTACCAATACGAGCACCCCTTGCTAGCACCATTGAGCCTCTATTCATCTTGCAGCCATTTCCAAAGAACATGACTTGCACTCCAATATCATTTAGCTTACTAACAAAAATTAAGGTTCAATCCAAACCTAGTATATGCATTACATCATTAATTCCCTTCACTCTTCCATCAATGAATTGGATTCTGACTCTTCCACGGCCAACAATTTACAAAGTTGAATCACTTGCCAAGTACACCTTTCCACCATCGTATTCTTCATACTTCATAAACTAGTCTCTATGAGATGTCATGTGGAAAGATGCTCCAGAATCAATTAGCTAGACACCATCTGATGCCTATGTAGCCAAGGCTGCAATGAAGGCATCTGCATCACTATGAGAAGACTCATTGTCGGAAGAATTTTTCTTCTTCTTCTTTTTCTCCTCTTTACAATCCTTTCAGACATGACCAGGTTGCCCACAGTTCTAGCACTTCACCTTGGACTTCTTGCCAGGAGACTTTGATCTCCCCTTTGATTTTGATTTGGAATTCTTATCCTTTTTCTTTCCCTTCTCTTTTGATCTTCCTCTAACAGCAAGAGCCTCCTTCGCCATCTTAGAAGATTTCCTTCTCATCTCTTCTGACAACAAAGAAGCAACAACATCTTCCATCTTGAAACTAGATGTTGTACTCCCAATAGCCATCACAAGGTGATCTCATGAATCTAGCAAAGAACATAATATCAGCATACAATGATCTTCTTCATCAATCTTCACACCAATAGATGTTAACTGTGCAATTAGCGTGTTGAATGCGTTCAAATGATCAGCTACAGAACCTCCTTCCTGCATTCCCAAAGTATACAACTTCTTCCTCAGAACAACTTATTCACCAAGGACTTCCCCTAATAAATAGATGCCAAACTCTTCCACAAGGAAGATGCAGTCTTCTCTTCATGCACATTAAGAAGAACAGAGTCTTCCAAACTGAGTCCTATCAGCGCCTTAGACTTTCTATCTGCAAGGTCCCAATCTTCTTGCTTCATGTCTGTAGGCTTCACTCCAGACACAGCAATCCAAAGATCATGATCAACCAATAGATCTTCCATCTTAAGTTTCCACAACTCAAAATTGCTGCCATTGAACTTCTCTATTTCAATCTTTCCTGATGTGCTTGCCATCTTAATCTGTAATTAGAAATTGGCAAACTTCTACAAGACTCCCACTGAACAGAAATTGACACAAAAAACCCAATGTACCCACAAGGATAACACAACTGGCCAGGCTCTAATACCACTTGTAAGGAAAGCTAGATGTGGAAGCAACTCTCCTAACGTTAAAACCTCAGGGAAGAATGCAGAGATACCTTTCTAAATTTTACAATTACAGTCCAATTAAGATGCACTAGAAAGAGATTACTGAAATAGAGAAATAGAAAAACACATATGAACACTAGATATATGTGGGAAAACCCTTACGAGAGAAAAACCCACTACACCAAGAGAAGTCACTTTGTATTACAATAATAAAGATTACAAACAGATATCTGACTTATCTTTCTAATGTCAGTTTATAGCAGCATTCACCATGAACAACCTTGTTACAGAACATTCACATTATAGTCTTCACAACATAGAATTCATCCACTGACTATACAATCACACATCAATCCATCGATCCATCCAAAATAATCACAATCTGCAATCACAGAGTATATCCATGTCATTTTTGTCTATCGAGCTTCCTCTCAGAACTGCCACAATGAACTGTCTTCCAACGGTTCCCATTCAGCTCCTCTGATTGGTTGACAACAAGCCACATAGAATGGTCTTCACTTGGTCAAAAGGCTTCAATCTTTGTTGGCATGTCAGTGAGACACTGATCATGTCTCCCCGATGCCACACAACTTAGCATCCGATATCGCCAAGATTTTCCTCATTGGCAAGACTCATATCACTATTCACAAGTCACACCAACCTCAACATTTCTATTGGCAAGACTTACCACTTTCCAAGAGGTTACACCGAGACTTCTTAAGTTACACCAAAGCATCCAATAGTTGGCAAGACATACTGCTATCGCCAAGACATCACAATGAATACTTCATGTTATTCCGAAGTGTCCAAATGGTCAGTAAGACTTACCACTTTCACCCACAGGTCATACCGATGCCTCCAAGATTTTCCCCATCAGCGAGACCTCTCTTCATCACAGAGACTTATTCTCGAGACCCTTGTGTTACCCCGATGGCCATAAGATATCAATGAGACATTCTTCAGTCGCTGAGACTTCTTCCTAAGTGTTCAAGTCACCCCAAAGCCCCTAATCGCTATGAGTCTCCTCGACGCCTGATAAGAGCATTCTGTCGGCCACAGGTCTCCACCCAACAAAAGGTCACACCGAACACAATAGGTCACAATGATAGACTTCATTCGGCAAGACATCAGCTCTGTCTTGGTGACATGAACATTTCAAAAGGATTCAGAGCAGCTAGTTAGCCAGACATGAATAATGTCATAGCGACTTTTCTCTCTTAGAGGTTTCAGCCTGTGAGATTGAGGCACACATTTCCAACATCACTAGTAAACATGCGCCTTAAAGCTACCTTTGACCGAATCAAGGATTGCATCATGATAAAATTTGTTGCAAACCTAGTGATGCTAGGACAAGACAACTCCCTCAACCCCGTGTATTGCCTCATAAGGTTAAGCACCCATGTGTGATTGTATACAAATTTGCATACGTTTTTTGTTGCATCCACACATGTTTTGATCCATGGGAGCTTGCCAAGATCCTCCAACATGAGGTCAATGCAATGGGCGGCACATGGAGTCCAAAATATAGTAGGGTGCCTCTCCATCAATAATCTACCAGCAGCAACATAATTTGTTGCATTATCTGTGACGACTTGCACTACATTCTCTTCCCCCACATCAGCTATCACCTCCTCTATAGCCTCACATAGGTATGTGGCATTTTTTAATTGGGAAAAAGCATCAATGGAATTCATGAAGATGGTGTCACCTGAAAAAATAAGCAAAACCAATTATTCAATAAATTAAAAAACATAAATCAGCCATATTAAACTATTAATCACTAAATCAAATTCAAATTTCAATGCATTGAGGGAAGTACAACTACCTCCGGAGGAAACTAGGAAATTAAGTAGTGTCCTATTTCTCCTATCGGTCCAACCATCAGTCATGGTGGTGCAACCAATCATTGTCCACTACTTGTGCTGCCCCTCTAATTGTGCTTTCACATCTGCCACCTTTTGAGTCAAAAGTGGGCCCTTTAATTCATCTTCACTAGGGGCTTTGAACTCCGCCCCACATATGGTTATGGCATCAACCATGTTTTGCCAAAAAGGTGACCTAAAACATGTCATAAATAAATTAATAAGTTACATAAGTATTGTAAAATGAAAAGTTTTAATTTTTTAACTTTAAATTTGAATTTGACAATGAGATACATCTAGATTCTAAAATTTAAACATAAATTTTAAAACAATTAAACGAAAAAGAATTACCTGGCTACATGAAAGGGAATGGTGCAGTAGTACCAAAAGTTTGCAATTGTCTTTTTTGTTGCATCATGTGCATCCTTGTTCCAACCCATGCACTCAAGTGACGGTTGGGAACCAAGAGTAGTGTGTGGTACAAAATATGAGTCCACCCTAGATTTATGAACTCTAGGGCCAATGCTAATACTGCCACTACCACTAGCAGTAGCAGCACCACCAACACTAGGAGTACGCATAGGCATAGTTGATGTAGAAACAGAAGCACTAGCACAAGCACTATCACTAGGACAGTATGGAGTTATGGAAGAAGCATCTCCAACAGCACCAAGTCCCTGTCCAACTCCAACACTCACCAACTCCTACTTTTGTTTCTTTTTCATTTCTTTTTGCATTTCAAAAGTTTCTAATTGCACCTGCACTTTACAAACAACCTCAAGAGGTGCTTTAGTGCAACCCACTGCATCATGGGTGGGTATGTGTGAAAGATCGTATTTTAATCTATTTATGCCTCCATGATATATTTTTTTGCAATAGTTACATTTTGTGTCTCCTCTTTTCATTCCGGGAAAGATTTCAGCATGTTTCCAAGCAGGCTCTTTTCTGACTAGGGTTTGAGACATTGTGAAAATAATAATATGGTTTGATTTGCAAATGAATGTGGATGCAAAAGTAGGGTTTCTAAAATTATTTAAGTTGCAAGTAGGGTTTGTAGAAAAAATAAGCAAACTCAAAAAAACAATGATTTTACAAATTACAATGAATTATTTGTTAAAAAAACACAAAAAAATCAATTAAAATCAAACTTACCTCTTAGATTTGGCTTGGAATGCAATGAAAACTCCTCTCAATCACTGGAAATGAGCTCTCAATGTACCTCCTTGCTAGTATGAAGCTCCCTAAATGATATATGACCCTTGATTTGCCTTCAACAGCTTGTTGGTTGCCCTCTCTTCTCCTCCTATTTTTCTTCACAACTCTCTCTTCTCCTCCTATTTTTCCAAATGAATGAAATGAGGTTGCTTTTAGGGCTAAGGAGATAATATAAGTTTTAAAAAATATATAAAAAAACTTTAACTTATGTTTTTTTTGGCCTTTTTGGCCTTGGCTACATTGGCCACATCCAAGGCTCAGGACTCTCCTAGATGTGGCGCATCTGGCGAGTCTGGCCTAGACACATCTAGACGTGGCCGCATCCACGCCAACACTCCTAGGACATGGCTAGGGGTGCATGGAGCATGACTCGCCGTGTCCGAGCGAGTCCCGTTACTATGGTTTAGACACAAGTATCTTTGGCCTTCTTGTTTTGCAAGCTCAAAGTGGAAACCTTAGAAATTGGAGTGATAGCAGGAGTCACAGTGCATCTCATTCCCTTTCACAAACAGTCTTTGTTCATCAATTTTTGTAGATTGGTTTCATAGTTTTGTAGCAAGGCCATGGTCTCTACTTTTCTGTTTGAAAGATACATGTCTGGTTTATGTTTTGTTGGTAGGTTAAGAAATTTTATGGAATTTTATCTCCTATTATAGGCAAAGGCTGAGTATAGCAAATTATTAGGTCCTCAAGGCAAGGAAGGGACTTGTGGAATTCAAAATTATCTATCACCCCTTAATTTCAAGAAAGCATTCACTTTATATGAGATTTAAAGGTGGTAGATATATGGTGAGATGAGAAATGCAGGATGGTGGCCATCTGATGATAAGTGTGAAAGCATGACCTTTATTTTTTAGAAAAGCTTTAGTTGTTTTTGATCTTATAAACAAGTCTCTAGTGAGCTTTTCATTTTCTCTTATAATCTTATTCATTGAATGGTAAAACCTGATCATGTTGCAGACTTTGTGAAGTGTTTGTTGGCTCTTTTTATCCATTGAGCTTATAGTTAGATTTTTCCTGTAGTTCTAATTTTCCCTCATTGAAGATGGTCATGCTTTTTGAAGGCATGCCATCTGTCAAAATGCTTTGATTTTAAAATGAATCATCTAGAGTGTAAGCATTGCTTAAGAGAATTTATATGTTTTTCATATATTAAGCAACATTTACAGGGTGTTGTACCCTTAACACAATGAGCCACAAGGCCAAAAAAGATCAGGTCTAGAGAATTAAAACATTAACCACCAAAAAAAACAAAACACAGAAACAATAGACCAACAACTGACAAATGACTCAACAGATAGGATGCGACAATAGCAGACTAACTAGTACCCTCCCAATTCTGAGAGAGGAGGTTAATAACATCCTCCCCAAACCAGTTGGGGCCCTCCTCCATAGCCTTCTTATCCATTTCATCCTTGAGCATAGTAGAAAGGGTACCAACTGCACAGTGGATCATTTTGACAGGGAACCAAGTCAATCCGGTGAATTTCTTCTCGAGCTTCTCCACCCGCTCCAGTAGCATGTTATAATCCTCCACTTTGTCCATGGTCTTCACATTATCTTCTTCCATAGCCTGAGGGTTTGAGGATTGGTTCGTCGAATCATCCTTAAGCATCTTGTTGAAGTCAGAAAAGTGACTAGGCCCTTCAACGAATTCCTCCTCCTCCTCTATGTCTTCCTCCTTCCTCTTGCCTTTACTGTCAGACTACTCCTCATCACTATAAATATCATTAACCAACACTTTCTTACTATTTTTCGCCAGCCTAAGTGATCTCCTCTGGTATTCTCTAACCTCGTCTCCATAGTAGCAACCACCACACTGTCCCCCTTGGAATCTTTACCAACAATATTCTTCCCTTTGCTATCAATGGCTAGCAGCTCCACCTGGCCTTTACCCTCTCTTTTTAATTTTTTCTTAGCTGCAGGTTTATTGTTTGTCTTGCGGGGAGCAGTTTTGAACTCACAAAGGCCAATCGCCTCTTTCAACTGAGCATTTCATGGACCACCTATTGTGACCTTTTTACACATCACCCCATTCAAAATGGGGACCCCCTAGATGTTGTCCCATTCGGGTCTTTTGGATTTTGTTTTGGGTGGTTTTGCAGCTATCTCTCTTTGTTCCTTTTGCCTTCCTAATGATGTACCTATCTTTTGGCCTAATTTGGAGTATTGGCTAAGTTTGGAGTGCATTTTTATCAGATTAGGGTTTATCCTTCAAGCCTAGTTTGGGGTTAATTTAGGTGAGAAAATTGAAATCTAAGCTTGGCATTGCATTCAGGAAGCTTCAGGTGGGCTCCCATTAAAATTTCATTAAATTCAAACAACTTTCTATTTTTAGCAGTTCTGGCTTCATGAGCAATTTTTAGGGTTTGCATGTATGATTTATCAATGCATGTCAGGATAGTCTTTCTAGGTTTTTCAAGAGCTTCGTGATGGTATAACATGCAAGTCCAAGTGATGACTTTCTATTTTTAGTAAGTACTCGCATGTAGACCAGTTTTCTGGATTTTTTTGGGTTTTTTGAGATCTCTCGGGCAATATGACATGCAACCAAGTCCGACAATCAGTTGATCACTTTTTCAAGAACCTAATATTTTTATTAGGTTCACTCCAACAATCCCAAATCTTTAGTTTTAGGAGCAAAACAATTCAGAACAAAAACGAAGTTGAACAGAGGTCAGTTGAGGCACATGCAAGTGAAATTAGGGTTTCCAACTTTGGTGCCTAAAATGAGGGGTAAAACTTGAGAAAAATGAAAAACTGATGTATCCCATTGTGATCAACATCTTTCAAGGAATCTAGTGGTAAAATTTGAGCGTATTTTGCATACTTACTATTTATAGTAAGTCACTTCCAGAACAGGGCTGAAAATAGCAGGTGAGCACAAAAGTAAAGTGTGAGCAGGCCAGTTAAGTCATGAGGATCACGTTGGGAAAATTTCAAGTCAAGAGGAGTTGCAAAAGTGTGAGAATCAAGGATTTACTAAAAATAGAAAGTGAGGGTGAGCAGGTTAAAACAAATTGGCTAACTGTTTAGACACGCCCTAGGAGAAACAAGAAGGCATGAGAATTTTCTAAGGCTGGAAATTTGAAGTACAAGGGGTAAAAGGTGCCCATCATGGAGGATTTTGATGAATAATTTATTCTAAGGCACAAAAAATGGAACTAGGACCACTCAAATGTGTCCAAGAATCAACAAGAGGAGATCTGAAAAGTTTCTACGGCATTAAACTCAAAGCTCAAGGTGGTAAATGCGCCCAAGATGAGTAGGTGGCAAGAAATTTTTCCAAGTCATGAAAATGGAAGTAGACCCCTCCAAATGCACCTAAGGAAGAATATTTTGGCTCAAAATTATCTAAGGCATGGAAAATGAACTAACACCCCTCTGAATGTGCGCCCAAGATGGAATAGGTTAACATGAAAAGTTTCTAAGGCAATGAAGATGAGACAACCCCTCTAAATGCACCCAAAGTGTGGGGAGACAAAAAAAAGTTTCTAAGGCATGGAGGATGAAAGAATAAGGGTCTAAATGTGCCCAAAGTGGAATGGATGGAGGTGAAAAGCAATCTAAGGTGTGAACTCAAAGCAACACCCCCCCATATGTGCCCAAGGTGAACAAGATGAGTAAGTTGAATGAAAATATGCCTAAGGCATAGAAGAATGAAAGAAGACCTCCATATGCATCCTTGAAGAAGATGCAAGAATTGTCTAAGGCAATTAAAATGGAACTACAACCCCTCATATGCACCCAAGGTAGACAAGAGGTTTGAAAAAATTTCTAAGGCAATAGAAATGGAAGGACCACCCCTCATATGCACCCATCATGAGTAGAAGGTTTGAAAAAATTTCTAAGTCATAAGAAGTGGAAGAAGACACTCCTAAATGTACCCTCAAGAGGTGAAAAGAATATTCTACGACATAAATGACATCACCTATTCAAGTACGGCTAGAAAAAAGAGAAAACAAGATGGTAAGCACAAGAGAAGCAAGCCCCAAGATGAAGAAATTTGTCTAAGGAAAAAATGAAGCAACACCTAAATGAGCCCTAGCACAACAACCTCCAGATGTGCCCTAAGAGGAAGAAGTTGGATAAAAGTTTCTAAAGCAAAGAGAAATAAAAGAGGACCCCTCTAAATGTGCCCCAAGGAGGAATGATGAACACCGGGACCAAAGCATGATGACTTGAAGTGATGGAGCAAGTACTCCAAGACAATATTACAACCTTGGAAGGGGGAAATTTACATGTTTGAAATTACTCTATGATGTCTCATTTGCACCCAAACCATAAAGGGAGATGTTGGAAGAAACGGCTAAGTGTTGAATTTCTCCACAAAGATCTAATATGCACCCAACTTAGGGAGGCAGGTGGCAAGGAAGAAATGGTCGAGTCCAGGACAATAAAATCCTTCAAGAACAAGAATTGAGGAAAAGATGAAGGCCCAAGCATTAAAGATCATCCTCAAGCACTAAAATGTTCTCAAGGCTAAGGAGGGGGAATGAACAAAAAACTTCAGTATTAAAGAGTGACAACGGAATGTATTGAAGAACAAAGTAGAGAAATTCTTCTCAAGTGTGAAGTCCTTCAATGACCCAAAAAATGTTCTCCAGCATACTTCGCACAACCCAAGATGTAGTGGCAGCAAGGAGGAAAATCACCATCAAACAGGAGAAAGAAGTAGTTGTCTTGGAAGTTTAGATTGAGAATGCACCTGTCATCTCAGTTTAGGAGGTTGAGGTAGTACTAGAAAGATTCATTGAGTTTGCAGTCAAAGAGAATAGCAATGGGAACATGTTTTTGGATGAAGACCTTCTAGAAGATAGTGGGCATTAAATGCTCATAGTGGTCAAAGGGAGAGAGTGGGAATTATGTGTTCATTTATTCCCCCACTCCACTTTCTGGTAGTTTTTAGGGAAGAATCTTGACTGGGGCTTATGTGGCTCAATTTGGGCCCTTCATTGTAATTGAATCTAAGCCATCTGTTGGAACTAGCCAACTATAAAAGGGGAATTTCCCCTCATTTGTACATCATAGAATAGAAGGGAGAAAGATAGAGAGAGAGATAGCTAGGAGTTGGTAGATATAGAGGAATAGAGAGCATAGATTGATAGCATAACATAGATTGAAGAGGAAGGAAAGTTTTCAAATTGAATGATTTGTAAGAAGTTGTTGTGAACACTCCTATAATAAAAAGATTTTTTATTCCTTGTGGTTTCATATTTTGTTGTGGGTAGCTAGCGAGACTTCTTCGTCCTTCCAATTCACTTAGGATCTTAAAGTAAAGCTTAAATAGAGTAAAGTATATTTTAATTCATGCACATAGATAGATGTGGAATGTGGTGGTTGAATTAAGCAAGCTTCATTAATCCATACCACTAGTGGGATCATTGATGGCGAGTTTTCCTTGCGTGGTCAACTAGGACAATTTGGACTTAACTTCAATTATGATTTATATGTTGGTATGCGTCGTTGTGATGGTATCATGTTAAGTTGTGATCTGAATACATCTACTTACTCCTTTGAAGATTGCACCAGTTTTGTGGAAGTTGTCCAAGGTGAGGAAAAGCAGAGCTTGGTTGAAGTTTTCAAAATTTGATCTCCACATCCTGTGCCTAGGATAGACCATAGCATTTTTAATCCTTGTAGCCATTCAAATTTCTGCATTTTCTGGTTAGTTTAGGAAACCCGTGCTTCATTTCCAAATCTTTTGAAGCTTGTGAAAACCACTTTATCTTTGATCTTCGATTGAACAATTACGTAATTCCCCCTTGAGATACCAGCAAATCACATTGAGCCAACTAAGACTACGTCCACTACATAAAGGAACCTTGGATTTGAATGCATAATCTTTCTCGCAATCTTAGCATGCAGGAGATTTTGATCAAGAGAGGATAGAGTAACCATTGGGAACTTTATTTTGTGTTGGTGTGGTCATAAAACACCCGTCAACACCACCCTTTTTCTTTTTGGCGGGAGGTTTAGGCTTGGGGGTTTCAATATTCACCAGAGGGGTTTTCCTTTTGGGGCCCTTAGACTCAACTGGAGAGGGATTCACATTGGTTTGAATAGGGGGTTCGACTTCCTCAATACGAACTATAGAAATAGGTTTGGGTGGGCAGAGAGCTAGATGGAAATGATAAATCCTCAGGATGAGGCCTTGGTGGAGTGGCAAGGATGGTGTTTCTTTAGGGTTTTGGGCAGTAGTGTCCAAACATTTCTTGACAGATATTTGTAAATCAGTAAGTAATAAAAAAAGAAAACTCAACAAAATTTTGTGGCGAAGATGATTTAAAAGAGGAAGGTGATAATAATAAATAACCCTATGTCTACCCTCTAAAGTCATATACTTCATTAGAGCCAAAAAAACTTGGTCCCAAGGCCGAGGGAGTGCTTCTCTTTCAAAACCAGACTGGGAGCGGATTGGTTTTTCATTTTTTTTTAAGAAAGCATTGAGGCTTTCATTGACCTGGATCTTGGTGTGCTTAGAATGCTTCTTCCCAATGCAAAAGAGCCTTGTTGCCTAAGCAATAACCTCCTCATTGACCTCAAAGGAGATACCTCCCATCATAACCCTCCTATCTTTCTAGGAGCTCATGAATTGAGCCGACATCTTCAGATCATGACTAACCAAGCATTCAATTAACGACGCTAGCCCAACTTTGACACATATATGCCAAACCGAAGGATCCTTTCAAAATACCTCACAGCTATCCAGCTTTGTCCTCACCCTGTCACCACCCATTTTTCTACACTTCACTCTGAGATCCTAGGAATCCTACAAGAAAAAGAAATTAAAATGTCTATCAATGTGAGAGGTCACCCAAAAAACACTTCTTTTAAGCAAACTAGGATGAATCTAAGTAATCAAGATGATCCACAGATTACACTCTCCAAGATTTATTTCCAGAAAGGAAATCTCTATGGGCCCATAATTGAGAATCTTTAAACACTAGTGGCATAGGTTGTGAAAAATGATGACATTGATAGGTTTTCCTTCCAAGTTGCAATTGCACAAGTACCGATGAAAAATGGCCGCAAGGCCAAATTTAGACTTCCCTAAGTATCTACCTTTTATCTTAAGAAACTTTTTAGTGGTGTTGATGGGACTTAGCATGAGCTCCATGTGATAAGAATTAGTCACATCAAATTTGAAATTGGAAGTCTATAAAGGTATGTGGGGGCTATGCAAGAACACATCAAATTTGCATTGGCCCAACCAAACTTAGTCGTTAACTCGTTGTACTTCCCATCACTTCTCATTATTAGCTTCATAACCACAACCTTCACTTGATTATTCAAATGTTGCCACATATTTAACACCTCATCATCCATCTTCATCCACATCACCCAAAGAACAAATATGTGGACCACCCATAAAGCCTTGACAATTGCAATTTTTGATAACATCATGGGTACCTAAGGTGCCATGTTCCTTAAAGATAATACCTTCTAATTCCAACAGTAAGTTCCCAATACTCCTCCAACACTTGGAAATGCTCCAATAGGAGCCAAGGTTAGCCAAGGCATCAACAACTTGATTTCCCTCCTGAAAGATGTGAGTAAAGATCTTCATATCTAGCTTTGACACCATGTGATTTATTTCTAAAAGGATATATCTAGTGTTCCATCCTAATAATCTACCAAATTTGATAGAACCAATCACCAACTTGGAATCCCCTTCTATGTGTAGTTTATTTATCCCCATAGTAACAACTAACTGGATGCCCTTTAGCAGTTCCCTGGCTTCCACAGTCATGGAGGCCCGAATCCCTATACCCCCCGAGTAACCAACCACAAAATTTCCCTTTCTATCCTTGATAATGCCCCTGATGCTAGCCCTGCCAGGGTTCCCCTTGTCTGCACCATCAAAATTGAGTTTGTTCCACCCACAATCTAGGGGTTTCCATACTATGTCCCATCTAGCTTGGGCCTTAGAGTTGTCAAAGGAGTTGATCTCTAGATTCCTATTCCAAGCTTTAGCCATTTTGATCTCCCACTCAATAGGAGCTTTGTCTAGGGTTTTCCCATTGTAAATTGAAACATTTTCAGAAATAAGTCTTAGCCCTATCCCAAAAACCTCCTTAGGACTCATCTTAATATTCCTGAATATCCGGTTGTTTCTCTCTTTCCACAAGCATCAACAGATGATGGGGGGGACCTAGTTCCAAATCTCTCTAGGGATAGGATGTTGAAAGGGACCTGACCAGCCAAAATGAAGGATTTGATGTCCCTACACATAGTCTAGTGGGTCCTAGCTTCTCAAAAGCCAGTTCCCAAACACCAACAACAAATAGGTGGTACAATAATAAATGATCAATAGAATCTTCATTGCTTTTACAAAATAAACACCTATTTGGGATCTGAAATCCCCTTTTCCTCAAGTTACCCTGAGTTAGGATCTTGTTATGATAGGTCATCCACCACAAGAAATTTATTTTCAGAATCATGTGCCTATTTCAGACCTATCTCTAGGGGTCCATTATCATCACCCTGAACCAACAACAGATTGTAAGTCATTCTAATCAAAAGATTTCCCTACCTATCTTTTATCTAGTAGAATTCATCCTCAATGTTGGATAGAGGTAATCTGGTGAGGGAGAGCAAGTCTTGTAGAGACTTAGCCAAATTTAACAACTCAGGGGATAAAGGGAAACAAAGAATCAAATCTTTCCACTACCTAGCACCCGACTGACCAAGAAGGTAGTCGCTAATATACTTACGATAGAAGAGTTGTGCAAGTCTAATAATGTTCCTAAAATTAGAGTGTGATGGGGGGGAGTCAAGCAACCAAGGGTCCTCCCAAAATCTAATGTTATTACCATTCCCAAGCTTCCATTTCATCCTAGACATGAGCAACCCCTGCATTTTGCAAATGTTCTTCCATGCTAGAGATCCAGTAGGGTGATCATCAAAGAGGAATTTAATCATGGTTCTATTGAAAAGATAATAGCATTCATGATCTTGCACCAGTCCTTTTTATTCCTTAATTGGTCCCAACCAACCTTAGCAAGTAAGGCTTTGTTGGTGCATTAGACATTCCTAATTCCAAGTCCACCACATGATTTAGGCATACAAACTTTGTCCCAACTAACTAGAGAAAACTTCTTTTTTTCCTCTGTCCCGGACCATAAGAAGTTCCTTTCATTTTTTTCAAACTTCTTAACTATATATCTTGGGATCTTAAATATAGAAAGGAAGTAGACATAGATCCCTTGAAGAGCAGTAGACAAAAATTGCAGCTTGCTAGCATGGTTGAGAATGGAGCCTTTCCACCCCAATAACTTCCTTTGGATCCTTTCTAAAACTATGTTCCAAAAGGTAGGAGTGACTTCCTTGATAGTAAGGGGTATCCCTAAATACACCAAAGGGAGAGAGCCACTCACACAACCTAGGACAATAGTCACCCAAGCTTGGAGAGTAGGAGTGTTGTTGAAGAAGTAAATCATGCTTTTATTATAATTTATACACTGGCCAGAGTAAGCAACATAATTACTAAGGAAACTCTTCCATTTTTTGGCTTCAATCACAGAAGCCTTCCCGAAGAGTATGATACTTAATGAATTTTTGGATAACAACAGGTTCTAGCAAAGTGGAGTGTTTAACCCCCTTTATGGAGCCCTCCAACAACAGTTTGGACATGTTCCTACTCAACACATCTGTGACCATGATAAAAAAAAATAGGGTGAGAGAGGATCACCCTATCTGATACCCCTCCTAGCATTGAAGAAACCAAAGGGGACCATATTAACCAATACATAGTATCTCATAGTGGTAATGCATTCCATCAAGAGGTTAATCACCATCCAGTCAAAGCCAAACTTAGATAGGACTTTGGGAATAAAGTCCCATAACACCTTATAATATGCTTTTGAAATATCTAGTTTAAAGGCCATACTGGCATTGTTGCATTTGTCCATGGAGTGTAAAATTCCATGGGTGGTTATGGCAGCGTCCAAGATATGATGACCCTGAACAAAACCTTTTTGGGTAGGGCTTATCATTTTTTCAAGAAAGGGTTTCAGGCAGTTCACCAAAATTTTAGAGAAGATCTTGTAAATGGTATTGTAGAGGCTTATGGACCTAAAGTCACTCATAGACCGAGGTTCAACAATCTTGGGAACTAGGGAAATAAAGGTGTGGTTTAGTTGTTTGAGGATCTTACCAGATTTGAAGAAATCCCTGGCTGCTAGGACAAGGTCCCCCTCAACAATATCCCAAAATATTTGGAAGAAAGCTAGAGGGAACCCATCCAAGCCAGTGCCTTATAGGAACCCATATTGAAAACAGTCGTTCGAACTTTCTTAGGAGTGACAACACAAAGGATGTTATTATTATCATCCTGGGTGAGGGTGGAAGGGAGAGGGTCCAATAGCAGGTTGTCTATAGCAAAATTGGGAGCCTCGTCAGGAGCCAAATAAGCCCTTTGAAAGTATCCAGACACCAAAATCCCAATTTGGGTGGGCGTGTTGACTGTGACCCCCTGCTCATTTTGAAGATTAGTTATCTGATTCCTTTTCTTCTATTTAAGGGAAAAAACATGAAAAAAGAATGTATTTCTTTCACCCTTTTGTAGCCATTGGACTCTATATTTTTGTTTCCAAAATATCTCCTTTAAAATTGTTCCCATTCCAATCAACTCTCTCTTTCTTGGTTACAGGTCAATAGGCTAACATCCCCCTCTTCCATTCTTTTTTGTATGACCTTCAGCTTATCCCCTAAGGATATTTTTTTCTAGAAGACATCCCCAAAAACTCTCTTATTCCAACCCTTCACCATATTTTTGACATGCTTAAGTTTGTTAAAAATATTGAACATGGGGGAGCCATGTACAGGGATATTCCACCTTTCAACAACTTTATTCCTAAAATATAGATGGGAGTTCCACATAATCTCAAACCAGAAAGGAATGGGTCCCACAACAGATAGTTCATTCGTTACTAATAACATAGGGTTATGATCAAAGACTGTATGGGGCAAGGAAAGAAGATTAGCACTGAGTATAGCCGTCCAATTGTGAGAACAAAGAAATATGTCAAGTCTAACCTAGGTCAAACCATCCCCATGGTGCCTATTGTTCCACATGAATGTTTCACCCTACAAGTCAATGTCAACCAAGTCGGTGTTACTTAGAAAATTCGCTAGATCAGCCATGTTGTCAGAGTAGTCCAAAAGCCCTCCACTTTTCTCTGAAGGATACAAAGGAGAGCTGAAGTCTCCAACTACCAGCCAACATGACCCCTTGTTATTTTTTTACCAATTAGTAAGATTTTGCTAAAGGTCATTCCTAGCATTCCTTTGGTTAGGGGCATAGACATTGATGAGTGACCAAGAGCCTCTCGGGTGAGAAAAAATGACCCCCACACTACTCCGGCATTGAAAAATTTTAGAACCAGTGATCCTGTTAGCATTACACATGTTAATTCAATAGTTCTCTTTTAAATTAGTTTAGATAGTTCAGAAACTTTTAATTAACATCTATTACTAGATTGAAGCATGAATTTTATTTTTATATTGGAAAGATACCAATTTCAAATGATGACTATTTTTTGTTCTATTATGTACTCTTGGAAATCAAAGACATTTTTTATTTTTGATTGTAGGTTGTAGGATGTCATAGTAACACTCAAGCAACTTAGTAACAAATAAGGTGAAGGATGGAGAAAATTCAAAATACTGAAGCAGACTAAGTACAATAGAAATTAGCAACTTGAAGAATTGTAATTATTGTACAATGCCTATTGTTTATCTAACTATGCATTAATGATTTGTTGGCTTTGGATGGTTATAAGAGTTAGTTAGTTGATGGTTGTGTTCTGCTTGGAAATTATGGAGTCATTTAAATGGATTTTGTATTGTTAGGAAAAACGATATGATCTAGTTAGATCAAGTTCAACTATAATCTTTGGCTAACCATCTCTAGTCTACTTCTATAATAATTTCATGTGCAAATAAAGATATATTTCACTCCTCTATTTGGTATGCATTATTAATTATGTTTACTATTTCAAGTATCCATTTTATTAGATAGGAGAGTAAACATTAATGTCATTTCCTTAAAAGAAATTGTGTCAAATTTGAGAGATTCATGCCCTTAGGCCCCAATAAAGGCAGGAAGAGACCCCTAGTGGAATTTAATCCCAACTAACTGCATTAAACTCTCCCACCGTCATCTGTCTTCATCAGCCATTCAAGTGTGTGAAACTTCCCTTCTCTAACTCAAATTCATTTCATTGAGCTTCACATCCAGTGCGTACAGGAAAAATTTAAATGAGAATCCATTTGCATAATCTCCTTGGCAAGATCTTCACACACAATAGAGTTTAATTGTAATTAATGTTTTTTTTTCCAATTTTTCTCCTTGTTGATGATATACGTTGAACTTATAGTCTTTTGTTTTTATGAGTATGTAATGTAAAAGAGAGAGTAGATGCATATATTTTATGTAGCAATAGTCTAAGATAGCCAATGAAATAGGAGACTCTTCTATGTGATTTTTAAACATACAAAAAGAGCAACTGTTTTATTTTTATGATCTGTGAATGTAATGAAGTTTGTATATTTTGAAATATTTGAAATATAAATCATTTGCAACTTATCCTTTGTTTTATCTTTGTTATTTTGTTCTTTTTTTCTCTCCTCTACCTCTTCTTTCAACCACAAGGTGGTTAATACCAAGATAATAGGGGATTTTTAAGGATCATAGAGCAAAGAGAATAAATGAGAAGATTATGAGAAACATTTGAGAAAAATACAATCATACAATTTCCAAGTCTGGACCCTTCCCAAGAACATTGTTGGAGTTGAAGTGTAAGCTAAAGTCGGAACCTCAATAGGGACAATAAAATCACTATTCTTTTCAAGGGATTTTGTCTAACAAACCCTTGCTCGGTCTTCTCCAAATTTGCACAAATATCCATGAATAATGAAAAAGTAATCACTTTTGCTTTTTATACTTCCCAAATTCCAACACCCCCACTTAGCCAAATAAAATTTTAATATAATATTTTCTTTTGTTGGCATTTAATATATCATCTTTTTAAAATGATATTTAATAAAGTAATATTAAAATATAATACTTTATTTAATGCCAAATATCACCCCTTAACTCCTTATAATGCCATAATATAAAGTTATCATTAATAATTGATATTATTAAAGGTAAATTAACTTTAATAATATAATTAACCATTAACTCCCCAGATAATACCAACACCAACTTGTGGGAGTGATCCATTCACATTTTCCAAATATAGGCGTGATGACAACTGATCTAGATATGACTTACTATAAATAGTAAGTATGAGTAATATGACCAAGTGACTTACTATAAATAGTAAATGTGGGAGAAAATGACTAGAACGTCCTCTAGAATGCACACCATCAATACACTGAGTCACTGAGTTGTAAAACATTGAAATGAATATCAAAAGGTCTACTGAATAGCCTCAAATTACCCTCAAAGGGGTCCCCTAAACACCATGTTAGCGTACGTGGACCAAATGGTAGACTAACCACTGCAAAAGATACTGATCTAGGAAAATGGGACATTACAATCTGCCCTCCCAAAGATTGCTTGTCCCCAAGTAATCCTCACCTAAACACTTAGGTCTGTCTCATGAATCCCGAGATCCCAATTCATTCTGTAGAATGCTCTACCAAAACCTCATTGCATCCATGGGATAATGATAGAGCTAGACTTGGCAGCTATGTAGGTCACTCTCTAAAAAAGAAACATTATGCCAAGCATAGTGAATCCTGGATCCCTTATCCCTATTAGAAGTTTTCCATACTCATCACTCACTGACTTCCATTGCTCTACTTTACTATATCCTTCACCATGTCGAGAGTGGTGAAGCAACTAATCATTATCCAATCAAACTGATGTGCCAATCCTGTCACCACCTGGATCCCAACACATCACATCAACACACCCACAATGAATGAAGAATGTGTCTTTGAGATCAATTGAACTCCCAATATGATGAGACTTTGATTCCTAGGTTGGTATACCACCATCTAGAGGAAACATAGTAGGAGACTTGCAAGTTTTTGTTTCATCTTCTATGGTGTGGGAATGGGTATGTGCAAGATCATCATGGAAAAAATAGGCCCTTAAGTGGCAAAAAATTCAAAAAAATTAGAGTTAGGCAACTCGATGTAAAAATTTGAATAAGTTATCTATATTATTTCAAAAATATGTAAGAATAGAATTTGTAGAAAATTCAATGTAGTTTCTAAACTACTAGGTTTATTTTACTTTTTAAAATTTATTTGGTGAAAATTTGAAATTTCAATGTAGTAGTACTTAAATTTCAAGGAAAAATAAGTAGGTGTCTATCCGACCACCCTAACAACAATAAAATGATAATATTTTTTTTTAATATTTTAGACATAAGTAGAGGACTCATGTCCGATGTGATGTATATTTTTTATAATTTTTTCCAAGTAAATAATTAATTATGAATTTTTATTACAACTTTTAAAAAATAAAAAATTGTATGTCTAACCACCATAACTTAGTCAAAACTTCATGAAATTCAATTTTTCTTTTTAATCCTATAGTATGTGAAGTATAGAATGTGATGCATGTTTTGGATTCCAAAAATGTGATACCGTTTGAAAGCTATAGATGTTTTTCAATCAACCTATCAATCAGGACTTTAGTCGTAATTCAAATAGAAAATGAATGATAATTATTTATTAAATTCAAAGTAAAGTATAATTTATATTGGTGGAAAGCTGAGAATTTCCTTTAAAAACCCTTTTCATTTTATAAATTTTGGGTAAAAAGAACATTTTCAACCACATACCCTACAAATACCCATCATATTGCCACTTTTAAGCCCATCATGATCCTGCACATACCTCAATGCCATACCAAAGTGGAATATATAGTATCTGCTCCAACCCACATCTATATGTCATCAAATCATTTGTGTGTAGGTTGAAATCTATACCATGAAGTATCTCCTGCCAAAAGATCTTAGAGAAATCCACATCGACAATCCCATTGCCTAACACTATCCTAGGTAGCACGAAGGAAATTTTGCTCGACCCAAAACCATAATCCTCAGCATCTCTCCTCATGGTGTCATGTAGAGCCGTAACTACAAACACAACTTCCTCCAATCTTCTTGCTAAAAGGAGAAAAATTCTTTACAAGATTCCCACAAACTCATCATCATAGCACCACAAGAATTTGACATGCCTCCTCTAAGCTATGTTGATACAATCTTGTAGGTCTCTAAAAACTCTTTCCATTCCAACCTCAAGAGGCTTTGAATGATGAACCCCAACATGCGGAAGTTCACTATCACACACTAACACCGTGAATAAACTATCAAATTTTATATCACAAACCTTCATAAGATGAACTCTCGGAGTTTGGAAAGTTTGAAGGAGAAAATAATCACTATTGTTCAAAACTAGAATCAACAAAGTACAATTTGATTTGAGCGCTATACATAAGGAGTAACAACAACAAACATAGGATTCTCATGTATACGCATGTGAGATAAGAAGTGTTTTGTGCAAGATCATTTTGAAAGTGACTGGGAAACACTTCTGAGAAATTCCCAACTAAAATCATTTACTTCCTTAGCATGGAATAATGTGCCAACACTCTTGAATGAGAGCAAACCAAAAAAGTGTGGTGGCTGACTTGTAACCAAACAGCAAGCTCATGACTAAAAATTTGACCCACTCCCTGCCAAGGAATACTCCCAAGAGTATCCATTCATTCATTGCTCCAATATTTGCTCAAAATATCTTGCCAATCCATTTGTAGGCAAGCAATTGGAATCACATATTGACTGGTAAGGAGAGGAACAACACTATTAGTTTTGAAATCTTGATCCTTATGCTTCTTAGGATCATTCCTACCAATCCCGATGAGCTCTATCAATCCATGTTGAGGATCCCAAGCATGGGTACCTGTGTGAACCCCAATCCTAATACCTGCAAAACAATGAGAACAAACGCATTAAGTTAGAGATTGTAAGCATGAACAAGGATTCCTCATGAAATCCATTTATAAAACTCAAATTAGGAAAGAAAACAATGAAGAACACAATGAAACAAGAAAATATAGATTTAATCCTAATTAGAATAGCAAACATATGATCCCATAGGATAATTGGTGCCAATTTGATGTGAAAATTGGCCCTTTCCCAATTCCTAAGATGAGAGCTTGATGTGTTGAAGAGATTTGATCCACTTTGTTGATGAAGAATGAGAGCTCCAAGCCAAAAATCTGCAAAAACCTTGCTAAGAACTCAATGGAAATGGATGAAATTTGATAGATATTTGAGCATGGTAACTTTGCATAATTTGTGGATGATCAAATGAGGATATGAGCTCTTTATTTATAGAATTCCAAGATGGATGAATGTCCAAATTTGAGCAATGTGGGACTAACATTCATCCAATGGCAAGATGCCACTTGTCAAACTATGAATGGATGGAGGATGTGCAAGTTTTGAGGATTGTGCCAATAAATGCATATTTTTGAATTTCAAATTTGTTGAAATGACTTGCAAGAGGGAAGGGAAAATGCAATAAATGCCACTTGGCTCAAGGAAAATGACATGTAAGATGAAGTTATTTCCTTGTTGGATGTACATGTTGACTTGGAATTTTTGAATTCAAAATTGGAAAATATTCCAAAAGATGCCTTGTGAGGAAAATAGAGATTTAATAAATGAATTAAATCTATTTTCATGTGCAACTTGCAAAATCTAGAGGATGGGACATGATAAGAGATTAAATTAATCAAGGGTTAATTAATTTAATGAGGGATTAGATGATGTGACCTATTTGACTCAAATTCACGGATTTATTTAAATCAAATAAGAGAGGAATATGATAAGAGAATAATTAAATAAGGATTTTGATTTATTTAATTAAAAGAGATGGTGTTAGATCAAATTAAATAAGGTTTTAATTTATTTAATTTAATAGATAGACTTTAGAGATTTAATCAAATAAAATTGATTATTTAATTAAATAGGGATAATTAGATCAAATGATTGATTTAATTAGCAAAAGAGAGTGACTTAATTAGATAAAATGATTTATTTGATTAAGAGAGGAATATTGATGAATTTAATTAAATAAAGGGATTTGATTAAATGGTTAAACTAAGGGATGATTCAGGAAGAAATGATGTTAGTAGTTAGGATGCCATATGTGGATGCTAAATCTTGCATTTGCTGAAAACAAACATTAGCATTGTCATTAAAAACAAAGCAAAATAAAAGCATCCCTATGAAATAATGAAACATGTTAATCATGCAATGAAAGGAATCAAGGAAACTAAATAAAACATACAATAACATGAATCAAACCCTATCCCATAGTGGATTGGTGCTTCTATGGAAAGAAGCCCTTTCCCAATCCTTTTCTAAACTCCATGATATTGATGATATGAAATGCTATGAAGATATGATATGGATTCAAATGACAATGATATGGAGAAAGATCTAAAGATTGTGGAGGCTTGATACAATAGAGAAGCTCTCTATTTATAGCCAAGAAGGATAAAAGAATTCCAAATATGGAGGATGTGGGACTAAAGATCAACCAATGAGAAGAGGCCACTTGTCAACTTGTGATAGGCCTGAGGAATGAGCACATTTTGGTCAATGTGCCAAAGAGGGGGAGATTCAAATTTGAATTTGAAAGTTAAATGTTGAGTGGGGGACATGTAAGAGAGAATTTATTGCCATGTTGGAAGGGACAAGTCAACTTTCCTTCATATTTAAACTTGGAGAATATTCCCAAAAAATGTTTTGTTGAGGGAAAATGATGAACTTATAAATCAATAAATTGATTTATTTGTGCAAGTGGGAAAAGCTAGAGGATGTGATGGGTGGTTAGATTAGATTAATTAGGATTAGATTATCTTAAATGATGGTGATTAGGGGTTTTGACCCATTTGACTTAGATTTAAGGATTTAAATTAAATCAAAGGGAGATGAAAGGTGATTTGAGATTTAATTAAATAAACGTTTTATTTATTTAATCAAAGAGGGAATGATAGGCTTAAATTAAATAAAGTTAATTTATTCAATTTAAGTGAATGACCTTAGGAGATTGAATTAAATGAACCCAATTTACCTGATGAATGGACAAGTGTGAATTTGATTTATGAATGTGATTCTATTTAAGTGCACAATGCTAATTTCACGTGTCTACATTTTGCCCCTCTTTGAAGCAATGTACTTGCTGCGTTGGTTCAAAGAATAAGCTTTCCGCAAACAAAATTCAAAAAATTTATGATTTTTTCGGATGCCCCAGCTGAAAGAAGTACATTAGTACATTGCCCCCTTGAGAGATCGAGTGAAAATATTTGATTTGAGGGTCGATATCGTGATAAAGAGGTTCAAAATGGATGGTTATGATGGTGATGCAAATGAGATGATTTTAAGATGCTTAGAATAACCAATCTATATTATCCTAAACAACTTAAATGATGATATGATGTGAGATGGATGAGATGGATGATGTGATATGCTATGATTATGCAAATATATGATTTATGCGGATGCTTAGACTAACAGATCTATATTATGATGATGATGCAGATGAAATGCATGTGAAATGAACGATGCTTCCTATTATGTATGATATGAATTATATGTGGTATGCTGATGGTTTGTGGATGCAGGGTGGATGCATGATGGATGCATGATGGATGCATTGGTGATATTATGTTAGTGCAAAGAGAAGAAATAAGAAATGAGATGATGACAAGAGGATCCAACAAGTCCATGATCTAATAAGACTTTATTAGAGATGATGATCATGATGATTTGATTATCAAGGATTAGGATTTTAAAATGGCTACTTACCTTATGTTTGATAGCACACATAGGCACGATGCATCAAGGTATAAAGAACCAAGATGGCATTGTACCTAGTGCAATGGACTTTGACTCGACAAACAGATAGGAGTATTCTTGTTCACACTTGACATACGAAAACCTTGCTAGGATGTACCTAACAAAGCAAGTATTCACCAAGTTATCTTACAAGAATGTCCAATCAAGCACAACAAACAAAAGATAATGATCATTGCCCCATTCCTATCTCTCTAAATCCTTCGTTCGGATATCATCGAGAGGTCTTTGGAATGAGCGCAATAAGATAAATCAAAAGAAAAGATCAAGTACACAAACAAGCCAATGTTCTTCATACCTTGAGCCAAAGGGAGTTGTTTTGATAGGGTAAGAATCCAAGTGATATCCAAAAATGCTGACCATTGTCGGAACGATATATCTTAGGACATGCATTGTATAGGATGATGATGGGTTGATAAGTTGATTGATAGGCTATTGATATAAAGTTGACTGACATGTTTGAAAATGATCAAGAGTTTGATTTTGCTTTTAATGGTTTGTTGCTTCGATTTTGATTTTGTGTTTGAAGTTTGCTTTTGCTGATTGTTGTGATTGTTTCTATTTATGTTGCCAAAGGATGAAGGTGATGATCAGTTTATTATGGATGATTGATTATTTCGAGTGAGAGCGAAATGAGATGGATGTATTTTTTTCAAATATTTGGATGTTTTTGACATTTTTGGAATGTTTTGAGGCTATTTTTTTGGGTTTTTTGGATTTTCCAAATGTTTTGATTTTTGATTTTTCAAATTTTTTGGGGTTTTCTAAGATTTTATGAATGTTTTTGGATTTTGTGTTTTTTGAATGTTTTTGGATTTTCTTGGTTTTTTTAATGTTTTTGTATTTTTGTGTCTCGAGGGTTGATCAAAGATTTTCCTTTCCTATGTTCAAGGCTCAGAGATGACGTAGTTCGAATTCCAATGTTTTTTTGATATTTTTTTGTTTTATGGATGTTTTATGGATTTTGATACTTTCTGGTTGTTTTTGGATTTTTCACATGATTTTGACGATTTGGATATGGATATGTGTGATAATATCAGTGCTTTGTTTGGGATTTTGTTGAAGACCAAGCTAAGGTTGACTAATCGAATCGATGGATTGATAATGATGATATCATTGTTGAGGATACACAATAGTGCAAGGATTTGATTGATAAGGATTGATGATGATAACATTGTTGAGGATGCACAACAATGCAAGGATTGATTGATCAAGATTGATGATGATAACATTGTTGAGGATGCACAACAATGTAAGGATAGTGTTAAGCAACACAAGGATATCCCGAGATGATGATTTTTTTATTGGATTTGATTGATCAAGATTTTGAAGCTTGATTGAGAACAAAATTTGTTTGAATGACTGGATGTGATGTTTAACGTGCAAATTAGATGTGACTGATAGTGATTTGTTTGGATCGATGTTTGATTGAAGATAACACTTGATAAGGAACATCTTCTTGTCAAAATATGCCATGGGCTAGTGATTTGGATTCTTTCTCACAAATGTTTTGACCAATTTGATTTCACATTTGCCAATGTTCAGATCACCACATAAGTTGGAAGATATAGACCAAGATTTATTCTCAAAGCAAGATGTAAATATCTGCCCCTGGTGTCTAGCAATGTATGGAATGCGATGTGTGGATGCTCAAATAGGTGAATGGATGGATGAATATAGTAAGCATGCAATGGATGCCAAGGATTATCTTGCAATAAGATAAGGTATTCAAATAAAGAATGCTCATTGGATAATGCTTCATGTCTTAGATAATGTTGGATAGGATAGGATCAATGAAAATGACCCATGTCAAGATGTTTACCATAAGCAAGCATAAACTGTGCCCCAAACTTTCATCAAGATCAAGATAACTTGGATGATGGATGCAAACAGATAAAGATGGATTGGATAAATGGTTCATGGATGAAATGGATTTATTATGGCTAAGATGGATGGAATGTTGGATTTATTACGGATGGGATGAGATGCTTCCATCTAAATTGGTGTACACAAATGCTCGATTCTACTCATGATGCATTTTTTCTAGGTTTTCATCATGGTACCTATCCAAAGTGCCACCGTAGTGGTTTTCACTGGAGGACGATTTTTTTCTTTACTGTTTTCAATCCTTTTTCTGATTTTTTTGGATTTTCATATTTTTTTATTTTTTGTATTTTTTTTAAATATTTTAAGCTCATGTTAATTCACTTTGTGGTGTTGATGTAGACACTTCTGTGATAATGTGCCATCAGTATCCTACCTGAAGAAGTTGCTTTGCTAAGATACGTGCACTTGAATGCAAATTTTGGGATTCTTGATCTGCTTTGTTGATAGTGGAGTTGACTTTGTCTTGATGTGCACATTGTGATAGAGTGCCTTCAGAATCCTTATGATGAAGGGTCATTGCCAATACATGGTCAATGTGAGAGCTGGTTATCATGCGTGGAGGTGTGGATGGAGTGTGTTTAGGGGTAAAAGATGGATTGGTTGATGGTTTGGAATCTTTAACTCCCCAAACTTGGGAAGATGAGAAATGATGGGTGGATACAAAAGTGTGCATGGAATTAGGACCAACTGCTTGATACACTTTGTACATTGCTTGAAAAGATTTCTTTTTCTTTTGTGGGCATCTTTGATGGATAATTTTCCCATTTTAATTTTTCCCCATAGTTTCTTTGACTGATGGAGTTTGATAGGGATGATCTTTCTTTGTATTTTTTGGTATCCACTTGTATTTGATTTGTCTAATATGCTTCATAGCTTCTTTTTCTTTGATAACATTCTTTATGCTTTGATTCAAAACCTTATTTTGATGTTGGTACCAATTTGTGGATGGGGTGATGGGTGGATGAAGATTAATGACACGACTAGTTGTAGTATTAGCATCGGTTTCATCATAAGGATTCTTCATGCTCTCTATGTTGATGTTTTCTTGAGACGTAATTTCCCCCAGTATGGAGGTAGTGGAACCTTTGTTCCTTGATTTTGCTTGTTTTGAGATGTCTTGTTCATAATGTATTCTCTGATAAATGACCACTATAGATGATGTTATTTCAATTTGTTACTCTGCTAACTCTAAAATATCTTGTTCTATCTAACCTGCTTCCTTGAGTGGATAATGTTGGATATCTTCATACATGATGTCTTTAGTCTGAATTTGGGATACATTTGATCCTGATGTTGACAACTCAATAACCTGCTCTTTTTGTGTAATAGTGTCAGGAGTAAAGGAATCATGTTCTGAATGAAGATCCTCTACGTATCCATTCACTAAAAGAATCTCATCGGTAGATGAAGGAGTATGTGTTATATGGATGTGATCATCATTTGTGACATCTTGTATAGATAGGAGAGTGTCCATTAGATCATTGTAGTAGCTAGGAGATACAAACTCTTGATCTTGAATGATTTCAAAATTGCTTTTGACATGTTTTGGATCAAATTCTTGACTTGGGTCAGTTTCAAAGGATGGATTGCTTACAAAGGGTTCTAGGATATCTTCATTAGGAATGGAAAGTGTTTCATTATCCTCTTGATCTTTGAGTGGGCTTGGATCAAGTGTCAAGTTGAGGATTCCTTCAGTATTTGTAATCATGAGGTCAAAGGGGGTCAACATGTCTTGGAAAGGACCATTGCTAGACCTTGGTGAAAGATTTTGATCATGATTTGGAATAAATTCTTGAGATATGTCCTCTAACTCATAAGGAAATGTAGAGACATTTTCAATATGATCATTGGTTGATGGATCATGCATTATGTCAATAGAATCAAATAATTCTAACACTCCTTGAAATAGATCACTAAAAAGTGGCTCTTGATGTATGGTGAGTTGATCATCCAACTCATTGGATGGGGTAGAAACATCCTCAATGTTCTCCTTAATTGAGAGATCTTGAACATTTTTTTCAACAATTGTGGCAAAGAGATTGTGAATGTCTTCAACCATAGGGTCAAGTGATTTTGACATTTCTTGAATTGGATCATTGTTGGGTATTGTTGGTGGATTTTGATCATGATTGAAATGTGACTATTGATGTATGTTGATTTGATCTTCAAATGAGATAGAAACATCTTCAATGTGCTCTTTGATGGATAGATCTTGATCATTGCTTTCAGAAATTATGGTAAAGAGATTGTCAATGCTATCACCAATGGTTGAATGTTCATCGTTATCCCCAATAGTTATCATTTTTCATGTTTGTGCTTGTGTTTGTTGGGTAGCTTGAGAGGCTTGGGCAGCTTGAGAGGCTTGTTGCACTTGTTGAGCTTGTGTTGCTTGTTGTGTGGCTATATATTGTTGGATGGCCTTTTGGTAGGCCTAGTGAGCTTTTAGCACAATGTTATATTGTCTTGCTGCATTTGGTTTTGGTGGTAGTGGCGGTGGATTTGGAATTGTGTTGGATGTAGTGATGGGTGGTTGAGATACTTTTGAAGTGATCATAATGGTTTGAGATATGATGGATGTTATACGGATGGTTGGAGTGATTGAGGTGATAGGTCCTTGGGAGACCATATTTTGATTTGTCAAGATTGATGTTGTCATCTGATTAGATACCATTTGTTGGTGCGATGTCGATGGTATATTCAAAGGATTTTATGTGATGGCTTGATTGGTGTTAGGTAGATTGATTTGGATGGAGTGATTGGTTCTAGGTATAGGGGGAAGCCTAAACCAAGGAATGATGTTGATATGGGTAATGGTGGTGGAGATGTCTCTTGGCACAATGACTCAACTATTTTGGTAAGTGTAGCAATTTGATTTCGCCAAATTTGATCTTGATTTCGATCTTGACTCCCTTGATATAGTTGATTTGGTTTTTGTTCAAGCAAGTTTGGGATGCATACTTGTGTTTTTTGAATGGGATCATGGACAAATTAATTTTGGATAATGTTCTGATTTGGGAGGATGTTTAGATTTGGCATGATAGGTTGAAATTGAACATTGTTGGTGTTGGGAATCTTATTGCCTTGATTTAGGTAACTTTGATTTTGCATGGTGTTACCTTGACTTGGATTAATACATGGAGTCATTATCATGGTGTCTGGACTTTGAACAACATTTGTGTGATTCACAAACATATTTATCCCAAAGTTTAGATTTGAAATGTTCATGTTTGGAATACGTGTATTTGTCATGTCTGGATTTGGTGGGATAATGTTGTTCATTTGAAGGTTCATGCATTGATTGTTTGGTTGATAGATTTTTAAGTTTGGACTTGGATTTAAATCTATCATCGGGAAAGGTGTTCCAAAGTTTTGACTGGGCATACTCACATTTTTTTGTACCATTGAGGTTTGTAGGAGATAATGATCCCATGTATGGATTGTATAAATGTGAGTTTTGATAATAAATCGACATTGTAAGGCTTTGAAAGTTTGGTTGGTTTGGACCACTCATGATGTATGGATCAACTGTATATTCCATGCTTTTCTTGTGTTGAGGTCTAGTTTTGACCGTAAAGTAAAGATCAATTTTCAAGAATGTGGGAGGTGAACCTCTAATTCTTTGGGTTGATCCAAACTCTAGGTACAACAAAGAAAGTCTAAGATTTTAAGGATCAATAGGATGGTGATGAGATATGAAAGATGAATGATTGGTGAATGATTGGAACTCTTAGGAAACCTTGAAGAGTATACTAAAATTTAGGACTTGGATTGATGTTTTGATTTGATTTGGATTGGTTTGACTTGATTTGGATAGTGAACTCATAAACTCTGAGAGGTTGGATATTGTCCTAGAGTAAATTTATCCACAAGATGCTAATTTGACTAAATGTGTAAGGAAGGATTCATCTAGACACACCTAACTAAGCAAGATGATTTTGATTTGATTTGATTTTGGATTTTGGATAGTGAACTCATAAACCACAAGATGTCAGATATTATCAAGGGATAGACTTGTTCACAAGGATCAATAATTTGACTAAATATGTGGAGAAGGGTTCATCTACACACATCTAATTAAACAAAGCGACTTTGATTTTGTTCAAATGATTTTCCCAAAGTTTAGCATGAGGTATTTTTTCAAGATTTCCAAGAATTTTTTATAAGGTGATTTTGATTTGATGTTTGGGGGATGGATGAAGATTTGATTTTGATCCTAAGAGACTTAGAGAGACTTTGTTTACTAGACCAATATATTGAAGAACACTCTTTTCTCTAAGAGTAGTTCAAACCAAAAGACCACTGTTTTCTTGAAAGACAATAAAAAGATAAGCAAGCACATGTGTGGGGTTCAATTTGAGCTAATCTTAGTTAATGACTTGCTTTTACCACAAACACACTTCTTGCTTAGTTTTCAAACTGAATGTTTATGTCTCAATTCCTTTTCCTTCCACAAGGTCCATTATGTGAAAATCAAGGTTTCAAAAGCATAGTTTCCTATTGTTGACTTTGGAATGAACAAATAGAGATATAGGTCTTAGTGTTTAGGAGCCTTCTAGGGATAAGAACCCCTAGGGATAGGTAGTAACACATGTAATTTTCAAAGGTATTTGTTCCTCTCAAAGGGTTTGAAATTCTGATGATTCGTTGAATGTTGGTTTCATTGTTTTGGATCCAAGCACCGTGCTTTCAAACTGACTCACAAGCAATATAAAATCCTAGCTCAATTGGTACGTTTTTCTTGGTGGGCTTGCCTCATGCTCTTTGTAGTAGAAGAGATGATTTTACATGCAACCAAGGAAAAAATATAAAGGTATGTTAAGAATGAAATCTTAACCTCTATATTTTAACCAAGATCAGACATGGCAAGTAACTTCTTGGAATCTAAGTTCCAATGCACCACTTTGATAAACTCATTGGATGGAATGGTTGGTTACTACAAACAAAGGTTTTAGTTTGGAATTTCCATTCATGGAGATTGACCCATACGGCGAGAGTCCCTTTTCAGATCCATCTCGTCAAAGCTAATTGCCTGATACTAGCATTTACTCCAGTACCCACATTTATATCCCAGCTGGAAATACTCTTGGCATTAGAGTGTTAACGGTTGAGTTGTTCCCTTGGGTGAGTAT
Organism: Sequoia sempervirens; assembly: GCA_007258455.2. Classification (NCBI taxonomy): domain Eukaryota; kingdom Viridiplantae; phylum Streptophyta; class Pinopsida; order Cupressales; family Cupressaceae; genus Sequoia; species Sequoia sempervirens. The sequence continues at coordinate 15,044,064 of VDFB02353493.1, read as the reverse complement.
TTTTTCCCCAAGGTAGGCCCTCTAAGATAGACAAAAGTGAGTAAAAATATTCATAGTTCGATCAACCTTCATTTAGAAACAAAGAGAGAACACATGCAATAAGTTTACTCACACTTGCAAAGTGTTTTGTTCAATTTTAGTTCCCAAAATGAAGTGTGGAGGCAATCTTTTATGCAATTTTAATGTCACCAAAAAGACTTTTGATTCTCAAGATCACTCTGAAGTGCAAGAGAACTGCATACGCCTTTTTAGATGAGATTATTTTGCAAAAAGGATTACAAAGCATAAAAGACACATGTTCATTTTAATCCCTCAAAGCAGTGATCGATTCATTTTATAGCACCAAGATGAAATGTTTGAAGTTGTTTTGTTCAGTTGTTAAATCCAAATGATCTAATTGGCTTAAAACATAAAACAAAAGTAGAAAAAGGCACATCTAGGCTCTAATAAGCATTGAGAAATGCTTTTCTTTCAAGTTTCAATTCAATTGTCAAACTCTAATCTGCTTGCTTTTTCTTGATCCCAATGCCCAATTCTGATGTCAATTGATTCTTTATGCAAACTCCCTCCTGCAAACAACTTACAAAGTTATCACCAATAAGATTTATGCACCCATTGTTAAACTATAAAAGTATGCACAAGGCATGTCAACTATGTGATGAAACTTCTTAAATGATAATAAAATAATGAGTAAGTGTCTGCAATATTTCAACTCTTGTTTAGCTAAAATCTTTTCTTTTTTAAGAAAAATTCAGCCAGATTATATTTAAACAAAGCTCTGATTTAATAGCAGGAAAACAATTCAGAATTTTTGATTGTAAGGAGAATGTTTAATCCAAAACATGGTAAACATAAACCCAGATTGCACCCTCCTAGATCCACTCAACCTATTGCATATTGGATTGGTGTCAATTGTGCAAATGACCCTTTCCCAATCCTTGCTAAAACTTAAATGATGCAATGCCTTGAAGATGGAGTAAGATGAACAAAATCGGTTCTCAATTAAAGAGAGTGACTTTGCATAATCTTGTGGATTTGTTGATGAAGAATGAAGCTTTCATTTATAGATTTTTAAATTGGAAGAGAGCTCAAAATAGAGCAATGTGGGATAATGATTTGACCAATGAGATGAAGCCACTTGTCACATTGTGATAGGTTGAGGAATGTGCAAGTTTTGGCCAATGTTCCAAAGAGGGGGAGATTCAAATTTGAATTTGAGAGTTAAATGATAAGTGGGGGACATGTAAGAGAGAAGTTATTGCCATGTTGGAAGGGACAAGTCAATTTGCCTTCATATTCAAACTTGGAGAATATTCCCAAAAGATGCTTTGTTGAGGGAAAATGATGAATTTATAAATCAATAAATTAATTTATTTGTGTAACTGGGAAAAGATAGAGGATGTGATGGGTGGTTAGATTAGATTAATTAGGATTAGATTATCTTAAATGATGGTGATTAGGGGTTTTGACCCATTTGACTTAAATTTAGGGATTTAAATTAAATCAAAGCGAGATGAAAGGCGATTTGAGATTTAATTAAATAAAGGTTTGATTTATTTAATCAAAGAGGGAATGATAGGCTTAAATTAAATAAAGTTAATTTATTCAATTTAAGTGAATGACCTTAGGAGATTGAATTAAATGAACCTGATTTACCTGATGAATGGACGAGTGTGAATTTGATTTATGAATGTGATGCTATTTAGGTGCACAATGCTAATTTCACGTGTCTACAGTACCCAACCAAGAATACTCTCCAACGTAAATTTCTTGTAAATCAGACCTTTATGTTTCATGAAGTGAAAATCTCTACTCATATACTAAATTGATATTTTCAGAATGATCAAAAAAATCAACAGTTGTTGATTCAAAAATTTTAGGGTGCTCAAAACCCTCATTAATTTCAAGTGAGGCCCCTTTCTCATGCACATGTCTCTCAACAAGATCATCTTGTAACTCTACCTCATAAAGTGGGTTATCATAAGATATCTTTGCTTTTGTCTCAAAGAGTGGATTATCAAAAACTTGAAAGTTACTTTCAACATCTGGTTTAGGCCAATCATCCCCATGATCTAACTCTCCTTCATAAGGAGGCTATATGTTATCTTCTTCAAAAGGACTCAAGTACTCTTCCTCTACAGTTTCTTTTGAAATTTCAGCTTCATCATCATTTGTTTTTGGTTCTAGCATCTTCTTTTCTAACTCTTCCTTTGTGCTAGTTTCTTCATATATTGTAATATTAGGATCCACCTGAGTTCTTTGATGTGGAGTCTTTCACTCATCTTATTTCACACTTGGTTCCATATGTTTGAGTTTTGCAACTATCTTTAAATACTCCCTTTTAGTGTCTGGGCCCTTCATCAGATTAAACAATTCTTGCATCAACTCACATATAGACTTATCAATTGTAGGCATCTTTTTTAATTCTGTTCTAGAAATTGTCAAAAAGTGGTACTGAAATGAAGCCACTAAAACTCAATCATGCAACCGAAGAACTACAACAAAAGTTAAAACTCCAATAGGTTGGCAGGAAATACTGAGCTTTGATACCACTATAGTATCCCACCTATTTTGTAGTTTTGTTTTCGGTTTTAAATGTTTTTATTATTTTTATAAAGTTCTTGCTAGGAAATGCAAGAAATATAGATATTTGCAAAAATAAATAAACTTTTAGCAAATGAATAAAATTAATAACTCAAATTTTATTATTGCCTTAGGAAAACACAAGTAAATCACACACATAATATAAATATGCAATATCCTAGGTCTGAATTTTGTTTGATCAACAAACTAGGGACTCTCAGAATTGGACGCCACTTCCAGATGCTACCAAAAGCCCTCCTTAAAATTGTTGCATAGTAAATATCTTACTTAGACACCTTCAATGGAGTTGAAACAATGTCCAAACCCTAGGATTTTTACCCTAGGGACTCACATGCCCATCTATGACTTGTGCGGGTTGTTTGGAGGTGTATGGCCTACTTTGGGAACCACGTGCCAACTATTTCTTGCTCATTCAACAACAATAAGTTGCAGAAATTAATTTATTATGATATGTTCTCCCACATTCTGATTTGAAACAATCTTTTGCAATCAATGAAGCTTTGATAATAACCTTTGAATGAGATTATTCAATCTAGTTCCCTTGGGTGATCTTTCACACCTACAAACACTGTTCTTTTCGAGGGATTTCATCCTCAGAAAATCTCAAACTCTCAATGAGAAAACCCTTGCTCAGTCTTCTCCAAATTTGCACAAATATCCATGAATAATGAAAAATCAATCACTTTTTCTTTTTATACTTCCCCAAATTCCAATGCCCCCACTTGGCCAAATAAACTTTTAATATAATATTTGCTTTTGTTGGCATTTAATATACTAGCTTTTTAAAATGATATTTTATAAAGTAATATTAAAATATAATACTTTATTTAATGCCAAATATCACCCCTTAACTCCTTATAATGCCATAATATAAATTTATCATTAATAAATGATATTATTAAAGTTAAATTAACTTTAATAATATAATTAACCATTAACTCCCCAAATAATACCAACACCAACTAGTGGGAGTGATTCATTCACATTTTCCAAATATAGGCATGATGACAGCTGATCCAGATATGACTTACAATAAATAGTAAGTATGAGCAATATGACCAAGTTACTTACTATAAATAGTAAGTGTGGGAGAAAATGACCAAAATGGCCTCTAGAAGGCATGTGATCAATACACTGAGTCACTGAGTTGTAGAACACTTAAATGAATATCAAAAGTGTTGGTGTAATTAAATATTTAATTAAACTTTATTAAGTTTACTTGGGTCCTAATTAGGTTTTACCTTTAGGGTTTTTCATATTGCTTTATAAAAGCAAGTCATCTCATGTAATTCATTTATTTTCAATAATATTATTTGCACATATTTTGCAAATTACTCTTGTATCTTTGTTTTTTGACAGGTGAATTCTTTTTGGATTCAAAAGGGAATTTTTCTGCATTTAGGGGGTCTATACTGTTACATCAACTCATTATTGTATTTTTTCATCATGGATCCATCTCGTATTTCTCTACTTACTCAATACAACTATTATAGTTAGAAATCACAAATTGAGATAAATTTAAAAAAAGTAGGGCTACACAAAGTTACCATGGGTATATAACTTGAACATACAGGTGCTACTAAGAAGAGAAAGTGGTTTAATAGAAGTGATGAATCTTTTGGTACATTATGCATGTTTATGTCTTCTGATCTTCTCTTTCATGTTGAATCTTTCCCAACACCCAATTAGATTTGGACTCAATTAGAGTCCTTGTTTGGAAGCAAGATACTATGAGAGGATTTTAGTTGGAGAATGAGCTTATCAATTTGGTTCCTCGATATTTTGATAGCATTCAGGACTTCTTCACCAAACTCAAGTCTCTCATATTACAATTGAAAGAGTGGTATTGAGAAGAATGACACTTAGTTGATTCTTTCTACCCTTGTCAAGCTTGGTCTTGATTATTCAGTTTTTGTTTCTACCTTCTATGCCATGAAAGATGCACTTGGTACCACATTCACTATGCCTTCACTTGATGATTTTTCTAAATCACTCACTCAGGAGAAGGAAAATTTGGTACAAATGGACTCATTGAAATCCCCAACATCAAAGGAACTTATTGCATCTTCGGGCACTACATATCAAAAGGCTTCCAATGGCAACAAAAAGAAACAAAAACCCAAGGATTCTAGATCTTAGGAGCAGCAAAAGGAATCTCAATCACATGATTCTACTGATTCATCATCCTCTTTAAGGGGAAATCATCTAAGAAGGAGAGGCCTCCTTATGCCTATTGCAAGAGGGAAGGACATACATAACACAGTTGTTATAAGAAGGATATTGATGAGTTGAAAGATCTTCTAAAAAAGAATCAGATTGATTTTCCTTCAAGAATGTTTGCATCACTTTCTCCTTCTTCTTCTTCACAACAATCTAACAGGGGCACAGCTAGTTTGCAAACTACATCAGAAATGAAAGGACATTCTCTTTGTGCCTTTTCAAGTCATGGATCAAGAAAATGGCTTCTAGATTTAGGAGCATTTCATCATATGACATCTTCACAATCTATGTTCTCTTCTTTTAAGCCTTGTATTATGTCTCTTATTTTGATGGGAAACAATACATACATGATTGTTAATGTGAAGGGGTCTATTAGTTTTGGGGAAAACACTTTTGAGGATTTTTTGTGTGTTCCTAATTTAATGAACAACCTTCTTTCCATATATCAAATTACACATGGTGGAGATGGGAGGACTATGGAGTTCACTCCTAATTTAGTTATCATCAGAGACTTGGAGAGTGGAGATTATTGCTATTGGGGTGGTTGATCATTCATCTCATTTGTATTCCTTTTGCAGATTTTTCTTGTAATGGTGACTCTGTTCCTTTGGCTATTCATTGTGTGCTTTTAGTGTGCATCATGCTTAAGAGGAGACATTTGGCTTCTTGAAATTTGGTGTTCTCACATCTGGTCCAGTTCTTAAGCCATGTGTTTAGGCTAGGTATTGATGTCCTTGATCCAGTAAAAAAAATTTGAATTTTTATACATACAAAAAAAGTTATGTTATATATGGTCCGCCTATGTCTAAATTGTAATTGGTTTGACTTCAAAACTTGATTAAGGAAAAATATTCAATAAAACACTATGAAACCAAATGAACTAGTTAGATATCATAGATACAACTCTAAATTCAAAAAAAATAGAATTTTATCCTTCATAGAAAAAAATTCATGTATTGTATACAGTGAGCATCACTCCTTAAAAATGGTGTTTACTGATAAAAACTAGTTTTTGAAGGAGATGGAAAAACAAGTGCAATCTGATTCAAAAATTTTTGAAAAAAATATATTTAGAATCTACAAACAAAATGTCACAATTCACTATTTTAACATCATCTAAAGTCATTTTTCATCTATTAATTAAATAAATTTAATTATTTAATTAAGTCATTTTAACCTTTATTCTTCTATTAATTAAATAACTTTAATTATTTAATTAATTCATTTTTTTAATCTTTTATTCAATCTTGATTAATTAAATAAATGTTCTTTATTTAATTACGCCACTAATTGACTTTATCCCCTTTTTGAAATTAAATAAATTCTTATTTATTTTATCCTTATCACATTTCTGACTATAATTAAATAAACACTTTAATTATTTAATTATTCTTTAAATCTTTTCTTTAGTCAATTAAATAAATCTTAATTTATTTAATTTAATCCTTAAATGTCAAACATTGAATTAAATAATCATTTAATTCATAAAAAAGAACTATTCTTGGAAAATTATTCTATAATTGGGTAATCGCTTAGTTATCTAATTATTCACTTATCACTTAAGTCAAGATCTATTTAAATCAATCAATCATTTGCTGATTTAATGTCTAATTTTCTTTGACGAATAGACTCTCTATCTTAATCAGTCAGTTATGTACTTTTAATTCTTCTACGTGCAATCTTATATTAATTAAATAGCTTTATTTAATTAATTAATCTATTTGTGCATTCAAACAGACCGTTTCTCTCATGCAAATCATCATCTTTACATGCAATCATTATTCTTCTAATTTTTGAATACTTTCAACTAGAGATTAAATCATTATTTAATCTTGATCTTCACCTTCTATGTTTTAACACTCACATCACTTAATCTCAATGCATGTTGAATATTTTAATCTAAATTGTCTATCTATCTTCTAATCTGATCATGTCATTCGAACAATCAATTTTCTATAAATTGATCTAACCTTCACCATTGTAACTCCTCCCAGAATCTTATGACTTTTGGAAGCAATCAACTGTTTAATCTTCAATGTTCTACTGAATCACTATCATAGGCCATACTTGCACACTTAGAAAATATAAGGGCAATTATAATCAAGTGACAAAATGGAGAAGGACAATCGAGGTCATACATGGAATGCTGTAAATATTCAGTGAGATGGTTTTTTTTATTTACGTTTTAGCTATTTCCTTTGTTCTTTGTTGTTTATCTTTAGTTTACATTTAAGTTTATTGAAATTGTGTGTTTGCTTTGATCTTTCTTGTTTTGAGTTGCAACTGATACAGTGAGTTGCATCTGCTTGATATAGAGTCGCATCCATTTGATACCTGAGACTGAATTTACCATTAGACCGCAACTGACAATACAAACTACAACTGTTAAATTTTGTGACACATATGTCATCCTGCAACACATTTTTTTGATTACCAAAAAACTAGAATTCACTGTCACAGATTGAAACCAAACACTCATATCAATCTTTGATTTATCCCTTTACATTGATCCTTGGACAGAAACCAGAAATTTTGTTCATAATTTGCATGATTGCATCCTTTAGGTATCATTCAGTCATAGAGATAGGAATCCTAGTCAATAAATCTCAGTTTCATCTTAGGAGTTTTTATTATCTTTAGATCAATCTTTTAAGAAATCATCATTTGTAGATCTTAGAATAAGTCCACTTTCTGCACTTTGGAAAAACCATAGCTTCAACGAAAACTTTCATTGAACCTAGTCATGTCATAATATATTTTGTCCTAAAGTGAGTCCTTCAAGCTCATCAGTCTAGTTTGGGAGCTCACCTTATCTTTGGTCCTAGTCCTACAAAGGTTCCTTGACATAATTAAATTGACACTGTGGTTAGACTTTAGGTGGTTGGTAACCTCATCTCAGGTTCACAAAATAGATTGCCTTAGAAGCTTTCTTAGACTTTTGCATATTTAGATATTGTCATCCTAGGATAGCATCATTTTAGACATACCTCATTTGTAAGAAAATACAAAAAAAAAAGCTACATTCATTCCTTATTTTCACCTAGAAAAATCCCCAAAACATAGATTAGGTTCATACCATCTATAGACTTAGTTTTTGCATCACTTGCACTTTGAGCTTACCTTACATGGTTGAAACAAGATCTAAAAGGAAAGAAAGAGAAAAGATGGCTGATCCAAACAACTTCATCAATCTTTTCTCAAACTCCTTTTTAGGTACATCTTCATCGAGACCTCAAAAGAATTTGTTAGACAAATTTGTTACTAGAGACACACAAGGACTCATTGTAGTGGAAGATATAGATGTTGCTACACAAGACCCTAAGTTTGCATCCTTCGTAGATGACTATCTAGAAAATGATCCTCAACGATACCTAGCTAAGTTGCTAGAAAAAGGTGCCAAGTTACCTCCTAGGTTTGACATTTGTACCTTACAAACTGCATCTACCCAAGGAACAAACATGACACCTGCTAGTGCTACTATACCTCAAGTGACCACCGCTATACCATCTGGAGGACCTACACAGAGTTCCTCAACAATACACACATCTCCATTTGGTACATCTAGCATGACACAAGGTTTAAATTTCACCATTGGGGTGTCATTGTCCAATCCCTTCGGTCCTCTTGCTGGGAACAAAAGACCTAAAACATCAGCTTCTATACCTAGTGTCAATGTCACTAGTACTATTCCATAGATAGCAGCTATACCAAGTGTCAATGTCTCTAGTACTATACCATAGATTAGGGTCTCATAGATAGGAAACATACCCTCCTTTCAATATGGAAGCCGACCCACCACTTCACAAATTCCAAATCAAAACCCCTTCACCCAAATTCCAAATCAAAACCCCTTCTCATAGATTCTGAATCAAAATCCATTTTCACAAATCCCAAATCAAAATCCATTCATAAATATTTTGAATCAAAACCCATTCACTAACATTCCAAATCAAAATCCGATTTACATACCAACACTTAACCAAAACCCATCACAAAATGTTGGATTCCAAAACACATACATAGACCCAAAAAATCCAACTAACACATCATTAATGCAATTTGACATCCTACAAACACAAATGCATGCTCTACAAACACTTATGGATAATATGGTCGTGTTTAACAAGAGAACTTTCTTAGCAAAGGACTTATGCCCATTTCCCTTTGATAAATCATTATACATGATACCTTTCCCACATGGGTATGTTATACCTAACTTGCCCAAGTACAATGGAAAGCGTAATCCAATTGAACACATAAGGGAATTTTCCACAATGTGCATAGATGTCACATATGACCCCACCTATCTTATGAGACTCTTTCTGAGAAGTCTTATTGGGATTGCATTAGAATGGTTTTTCAGGTCTCTAATATGGCATAAAATCATAGGGTGAACTAGCCAAAAAATTCATTGAACACTTCTCCTTTAGCATCAACTATGAGATCAACATAGCAACCTTGTGTCACACTACACAAGACGAAGGAGAAACTTTTATCACCTTCTTCCAGAGATGGAGAAGTATAGACAGTCGATGTCCTATAGAGATACCTGAGAAATAGAAGGTCACTATTTTCCAAGAAAACCTCAACTCAAAACTGAGAAGTGACTTGAGAGTACATTGTTGCACATCCTTTGCAGAACTAGTGGAAAAGGGACTCATACTAGAGAAAGATCTCATTGAAAAAGGGGAACTCAAGACACCCAACAAAAATCCCCCTATTTAGAACTCCCCCAATGACAGAAATAAATTTTGGTCTCAAAACAAAAATGTTACTAGTGATGGGGTCATTGATGCTAAAACCCTACAAGCAGGACAGGTCATTACACTTAGAGGACAAAACCCCTCTACCAACACACTCAACTCAGTCAATCAAACCCCCAACACTACCCAAAACACCCAACGACCATGAAAACAAATGAGGTTTCCAAAACGCGAGTTCACTCCCTTAGGGGAACCCATTGAATTGGTCTTCAAACAACTATTGCAACACAATCTCATATAGCTTCAAGAGCTAATACAATACGATCCAGGGAAATTCAAACCATTTTGGTGGGATGACAATGCATTTTGTGTTTTCCATAGAACCAAGGGACAAAGCCTACAAAATTGTCAACAACTAAAAAACATCATATAGGACTTTGTCGAGAATAGAACTATTGAAGTCAGTGGACAAAAACTAACATCTTCAAACACTGATCACAAGGTATTTTTTGATCCACTACATGACTATGGGAAAAGGAAAGGCCCCCTATTCAGGTAACAAGACCAATACTGCAGCCAACTACACTAGTGTCAAGCATGATTATAGTGGCCCAATCATAAATCATATCCGAGCTACCGATGAGCATGTCAAAACAATCACCATAAATAAAACTCTCGAGTGTGCTATCAACACTCACCAAACCAAAATCACCATCCAAGGTCCTCCATCACACTAGACACCATACACTTCCAAGTCATAGTATAACCTACTTGACTAGCTGCGGAAGACCCCAGCCCAAATCTCTATCTTGAAACTAATGCTTATCTCCCCCGATCACTGATCCATTCTAGACAAGGCTTTACAAAGCACTACTGTCCCCAATGACCTCGATGTCAATCGTTTCAAAGAGATGGTAGGCTATTTAACCAACAACCATCATGCTACCTTCTCCGAACAAGACTATACAACTGAGAAGACAAATCATAATGACCCATTACACCTAGAAGTCCTTGTTCATAAAATGAAAGTTAGACGAGTCTTGGTAGATGGAGGAGCAGGGTTAAATCTTTGCACTTTAAAACTGGTTAAGGCTTTAGGCTTCTCAGAGGTGTGTGTGGACACCACCAAAAGAATTGTCATTATGATGATGAAGAATGAAAATCAAAGGGAGTGGTAACACTCACCATTCAAATTGGTCATGCAGTTATGGAGACAAACTTCCAAGTCTTGGATCTCATCCTCCCATACAACCTTCTACTAGGAAGACCATGGATTCACGCTATGAAGGCAGTCCCTTCCACATATCATCAATGTCTAAAGTTCCCCTACAATGGCAGTGAGATTACAATAGGTGGTGACCCAGATCCTTTCCAATATTTTACTAATCTACGAGAGATACCCCAATGCCAGGTGCCTATAAACCAAGAAGCTTCATCATCCAATTCATCTCACTATGTCGATCCATCCACTCTCTCTAAAACATCCACTCCACCATCACTACTTCCACTCCTAAGGTTGAGATCCAAGATAAGGGTTGTGAAGAATATCACATGAAGACATCTTATTGTGTTAGCCATCTGGTTCCTCCTAAATCATATGGTTTACCTACAGTAGATAGGAGACAATAAGTGCTCCCCATACACATCCCTCCCACAACAACTTTCACAAAATGGGGAGAATTAAATAAAGAAGCCATAAACAAAGATGATGTGACCTCCCGGATATACAAAGAAGACAATGAAGAACCTCCTCCATTTGTTCAAATACCTACAAATCAATACGGAAAATGTTTTACCATAATGCAGAGCAAAGGATACAATGGAAATAGTGGCTTAGGCTTACATCAAAATGGGAGGATGAAACCTATCATTGTCTCTAAATAGCTGAAAGGCCTAGGGCTTGGGTTTCAAATACTCCAAATTGGCGTTCCTAGTACCACATCACCTTTACTAGAGAAAGTAAGTGCTTCTAAGGATATTGAGACATCCAACAAACCATCTAACCAACCCTAATATGATTCCCCCGACTCTAATGAATATGAGTGGGATTCACTATCCTCCACCTCTATCATGGACCTTGATAAACTATTTGGAGAACTTGACCAAATGTTGAAATCCTCGCCAAATCCATTGAATTCTTGTCCACCGAAGACTATGACAAAAGAGGAATGGTTTAAACATTACTATTGGGAATCTCTTGATCCTACCTCTTGGGAACCTAACATATCCACTTCAGATAACCACATGTTGACACTAGGCCCACCTCAGAATCCATCTATGCCAAAGAAAAAGAACAAACAGGATTTGGTAAGAAACCTTTGTGACTATGTGAACAACTCAGCTTTTACCTTGACCCCTTTGAAATTTGACAGCTCTGATGATGGCATGCCCTTAGTATACCCCCAGCTCATCAATTGGGACCAACAAGACACACCCATCTTAGATATCTTCGAGAACGATGAAGCAATTGTTGAGTTCCTGGGATTATGGGAAGGCATACCTAGTGGTGATCATAAGGATGGATTTACCATAGACTTGGATAACATGGCATATTTTGGGGAATTTGTTCAACCCTCCAATCGCAAAAATAAGAAAAAGAATGAAAAAGATAAAAATGATGAGTCCTTAGGTGAAAACCGAAAGGCACATTTGGATAATGAAAAAACCAAAAACAAGGATGCATCTGAGGGTGAAAACCTCTCTGAGGCACCCATAGATGGAGGTTTGAACATTCTCCCAGTTGCTCAGGAAAATTCACATATGTTAATCAAAGAATATGTGGAAATCATCATAGGTACTGAAGAGAAACACCAACTAGTCTATTTTGTAGCATCATTGATAGAAACAACACAGCCAAAATTTCACAACTTTTTCACACAAAGATAGATCAACTTTGTTTGCTCATATGTTGACATGCTTGGATTGGATCTTGAACTTGTACTACATCATTTTCCCTTACAACCAGGTGTAAAACTAGTGAAACATAAATTTAGGAAAATGCACCCACAAATTGCTCGACTAGTCAAGTTCGAATTAAAGAAACTATTGGATGCTAGCTTCATTAGATCAATTGACTATGCAGATTGGATTTCCAATACTAATCACAAAACCAATAGGGGGCATCTGCATCTATACATATTTCAAAGATATAAACAAAGCATGTCCCAAAGATGACTTTCCCTTGCCGAATATAGACATGATTGTGGATAGGACAACAGGATATGAAATGTTATCCCTTATGGATGGATTTTCAAGGTATAATCAGATCAGAATTGCAATTGAAGACCAACCTAAGACAATTTTCACTTGTCCATGGGGAACATATTGTTGGAATGTCATGCCCTTTGGACTCAAAAATGCTGGAGCAACATATCAACGAGCCATGACGACTATTTTTCATGACCTCATACACACTCTTATGGAGGACTATGACGATGATCTGATATCTAAATCATTGATAAGGGCTAATCATTTACAAGTTTTAGACAAGATTCTTCAAAGGCTAGAAGAATATAAAGTGAGGCTAAATCTGAAGAAATGTGTATTTGGCATGAAATCAGGAAATCTTCTAGGATACATCATTTCTAGATGAGGTATCGAAGTGGGTCCATCCAAGATGAAGGCTATAATAGACATGCCTCCACTAGCTAATCTCAATCAAGTAAGGAAACTACAAGGGAGATTGCAATCTATCAGAAGATTCATTATGTAGTTAGCAGATAAGACACATCCTTTTCAACATTTACTCAAAAAAGGAGTACCCTTTGTATGGATAGGTAAGTGTCAAGAAGCTTTTCAACTAATTAAAGATTACCTACTCACACCACTAGTCTTAATGCCACCTATTGAGGGATGACTATTGATTCTCTACATATCAACCACCACCTCAGCACTAGGAGCATTGATTACACAAAATGATAATGAGCGTCATGAAAGGGAAATATACTATATCAGTCATACTTTGGTAGGTTATGAGCTCAATTGCAGTACCATTGAATGTGCTTGTCTTCCAGTAGTATTTGTTACTCAAAAACTTAGGCACTACATGCTAAACCACCAAACCATGTTGTTTGCAAAGATAGATCCTCTCAAATATCTCCTTAGCAAGGCAACATTAATAGGATGACTGGCTAAATGGGTAATGGTACTTAGCAAGTATGATATCCAGTATGTAGAAAGAAAAGCTATCAAAGGACAAGTCATTGCTGATCAGTTGGTCGATGCACCGATACAAGAAGATCACCCTTTAGTTGAAATTTTTTCCTCATGAGTTTATATTCACCATTGACACAAGCACGACATGGAAATTATACTTTGATGGGTCCCACACAAATCATGGCTCAAGGGCTGGTATATTGTTTATCACACCATAGGGTGACTCTATTCCCAAGTCATTTAGGATTGCCTTTCCATGTACCAAAAACATAGCATAATACGAGGCTCTTGTGATAGGATTACACATGGCAGTCAAATGGAAGATCAAGAACCTACAGGTTTATGGTGATTCTCAATTGGTAATCCAACAGGTAAATGATGACTATGAGACTAAAGATGAAAATTTGGCTCCATACAAACACATGGCAGATAGTTTCAAAGAATATTTTGAAAAGATTGTCTTTCATTAGATACCTTGCATTCAAAACATGGAAGTAGATTCCATGACAACTATTTCCTCACTCTTGGACATACCTAGCAACGTGCCTAAATTCGAGTTTTTGGTAGAACAATTCTTGGTCCTTGCCTATGACATCCTAGATTTAGAGGTGGTATGTGAGATTTTTGGTCCTAATTCCCCATGGTATAAAGACATCTATGACTACCTCCATGCCGAGATCCTACCCCCTGACCTTTCCAACAACCAACGTAGGACATTTATCTGTAAAGCAGCCAAGTATTCCATCATCAGAGACACCCTTTATAGATGTGCCCTAGACAATACCCTATTGAGATGTCTAGATACTAAAGAAGCACAAGAAACCTTGCATGGGGTACATGAGGGTATATGTGGATCCCATTCTAGCGGCCCTACCTTAGCTAAGAAGATTATGAGACTACATTACTATTGGCCTACCATGGAAAATGACTCATATATTTTTTAAGAAATGTCATCAATGTCAGATACATAGAGACTTGATACATGCACCAGCACAGGAGCTTCGTCCCATAACATCACCATTTCCCTTTTCCCAATGGGGACTCAATCTCATAGGTAAGATACTTCCCACATCCTCCAATTGCCATAAGTTCATCATTACTGCCACTAAGTAGTTTACCAAGTGGATTGAAGTTATTCCCATGACCTACATCACTGACACACAGATTTTTAGGTTTATCCTTAACTATATCATCTGTCAATATGGTGTTCCTCAATCCATAATCATAGATAATGGTTGTTCATTCAAGAACCAAGAAGTTTTTCATCGCTACAAAGAATTCCATATCCAGCACCACTTTTCCAATCCATATTACCCACAAGGTAATGGCCAAGCTAAGGCATCTAATAAAAAAATCATTAGAATCCTCAAAAAGATTGTCAATGATGCTAGTCTTGATTACCATTTACAACTTAATATAGCCTTATGGGCTTACCGCACAAGCATTTGTACTCCCACTGGCACCACTCCATATTCCTTAGTATTTGGTTCTAAGGCCATCTTGCCTATTGAGGTCAAGATTCCTTCCCTAAGGGTATCTTTGAAAGGGTACATTGAGGATGAAGAGTACCGTGTTTCAAGACTACATGAGCTAGAATTCCTAGATGAACAAAGATAGAAGGTATTAGATCATCTCCAAGCATATCAAAATTTTCTTCATCGTAGCTACAATAGGAAAGTATTGAATAGAAATTTTGACATTGGTGACCTGGTTTTAATGGAGAATCCAAAGAATCAAGCAAAAAGAGAAATACAAGGAAAGTTTGAACCAAACTAGTTACGACCCTACATTGTTATAGAAGCATTTGGATCAGGAGCATACCAACTTTCTACTCCTGAAGGGGAACCATTATTAGCACCAATCAGCAGTCTTCATTTGAAGAAGTTCTACCCATAGCTTCTGAGAGTCTTGCCTTAATAATAAAAAATACCAAAAAAAAAATAAAAATCAAAAAAATCGTTACCTAGGTGAAAACCTAGCAAACAGGCATCTTGGTAACATAAAAAGAAATCAAAAAAATCAAAAACACAAAAAAAAGTACAGTAAAGAGAAATAAGTCATCCAATAGTGAAAACCACTTTGATGGCTCTTTAGATAAGTACCATGGTGAAAACCCAACAAACAGGTGACATGTGTAGTCAACTCTACTCCTTTGTCTACCATCATTCTAATCTAACTTCCCTATACATACCACCTATCCCTATACATATCACATATATTTCCCATCAATTGCTTGTATATACCATTCATAATAAATGGTTATCTTTTCCATAACTTGGAACGATTGACATCTACCGGACTTTGTATCCCCCATTCCATACTATTCATAATCGATTGGTCTTATACCTGATTGGGGGAAAGCATTTGACTTATGTCATATTGGTTCTTACATTGGTTGTTCTGAAGACATAAAACCATCGAGGAAAATCCAAAAACATCACAAAATGTCCTAAAAAAATCCAAAAACATCAGAAAACTTCAAAAAAGACAAAAAAATCAAAACATGTCAAAAATCCAAAAAATAGAGTCAGAGTCAGTCACACTTGTTAGTCTTTATCATTTGTCAAACTACACTACCTCTGCAACTGGACATAGGCAAGTCCATCTACCAATGTGCCCCTGAGGCATTAGCTCAGTCCTTTTAGGTTTGTCTGTATAAAATCATGACTCAATCCATTTGTTTATGTGACAAGGTCATTGGTTGTGTTGAACTACGAGGTCTCTGCATGTATAACGTAGGCAAGGCCATCAATCAATGAGCCCCCGAGGCCACACTAGGTCATCCATTAGGGTTCATCACATGCACTACCACACATGTCAGATATCTTCATACAAATCAAGCTTTTTATAGTTAGTCTTGTCAGTCAAAGTCTAGATGAACTACGAGGTCTCTGCATGTATAATGTAGGCAAGGCCATCAATCATGAGCCCCCGAGGCCACACTAGGTTAGTCCTTTAGGGTTCATCATCACACACAGTAAATTTTCAACACATCACATCAAGTAATGCATCAACAAGGTGAGCAAGTCAAATCAAACAAATTGCCAAAGTAACAACCAAAACAAATCAACTTATGTCTACTACAGGATGTGTCCTTCCTGAAAACATACATCATCAAATCAAAAACTATCCTTGAGCTCTCAATTATTTTTTCTCCTTGAGATCTCAACTATCCTAATGATGGATCATGGAGTAAGATCTGAAATTTTGATGCAAAAAATATTACACAATCAAATCCATAAGTCATCTAGCAACAATCATCAAAACAATCAACCTATGTCTTATACAAGATGAGTCCTTCCTAAGTATAGATATTGTCAAACAATCATCATAGCCCTACACAAGTTATCACATCAATGACATCAGACTCAACATCTTCTATGATACATTTCTTTCTAAAACCATGCTTTTATCATGCCTTATACAGGTAGTCACAAACTCAAAACCAAACTCAACGTCTTATACGATATGTGTCCCTCTTGAAATCAGGCTCAATCAATCAAAACAATCAAACAAACAGATCGAGTTTTGGAAAATATTTTACTAGCTTTTGACTTTGTGGCTTGTTTATATTATCACTTTATTTGGCTTTATCTTGGAATCCTATTATTGAGCTTTCTCAATGATGTCCCATGAAGGATTTAGATAAGCAACAATGTATCAAAATTTTGTTTTCTTTGACTGTTGTTTGTCGACTATCTTTTGGCTTTATCTTTGAGTCATGTTGCCAGTTTCTTCAAGGATGTCCCATGAAGGATTTACAAGAGAGATGATTTCTCATGACTCATCTTTTATTTGTTTGTTGTCTATAGTTTGTCTTGACAAAAAGACTGGGGCAACTATGCCTTTAGTATGAGTTAGGACATTCCTTGTCTGCGACTGTCTATTTTTAGTAGGTGAATGACCTTGCACACCTTTATCTATCTCATATCATGGTTTTTGTGTTGGAATATGGCTTTGGGAGATTGCTTTTTATTTCTAGTGTTGTCATTGATGGCAACTGGAGTCAGTAGTGTGGTCCGCAGTTTAGAATTAGCTCATTCCGGCAAGAAAAGTAGAAGATTGTAATCTACTGGCAGAAAGCATTATAAATAGAGTATCTGGTTGATAAGTTGGTCTAAATACTTCACCAATCATTATTTTCTTGTGTGGATCCCCAGGGAAGTTTTTCAAGCATGTATATTACCTAATTAGTAAGTTTGTTGGTATTGTATCAATCGGTGTATGAGTTAAGAGATTCGGTAGAATGACTTACTATTTATTTTCTCATTATGGATGACCTGTTGTGTATAGCATGTTGCAGATGTATGAGGAATAGTTGTTTAAATATTTCTTGTATTAGGAATTTTGATTTGGGTCCCTACTATAGTTTATCCAACTTGTGTGGGTATGCATTAATTCTAATTGGTGATTTGAGCTGACATGTGGAAGAATATTATATTTTGTTTGAAGCCAACATATAGTAATAAAATCTTGTTAGCGGATATATATGTGAGATCGGTAAATTATTTTTGGGTGTGGGCATGATGTTGTTAGAAGGTGTGTGTGCGAGAAAGTGCAGAGCAGCTGTATGAGCCAATATCAGAAGATCTATTGAAGTGAATTTTGGTTGTCCAACAAAAGAGTTTTTTATGTAGGAAAGCAAAGCAAAGCAGAGCAAAAGAGCGAATTGGATAAAAGGTCTAGAAGCTATATTATGCACCTCATTGGAACTAAATCCAGGAATTTGTAGATGCTATATTCTCAGTTCAACATTTTTTTGTAATCTCAAATATTTTGTAAGGCAATGAGCCTTCCCTATTTTGAGCAGTGAACTCTAGGCAGTGTGCCTAAATGCAAGTGCATTCCCTTTTGATCATACTTTTAACAGAGTATACTTTGTGGATTAATCTCCACCATGGTTTTTCCCCTAACAGGGTTTCCACGTAAAAAAAATTGGTGTTATGGTGTTCACATTGTCTCTTTAATGAGTTTGCATGTTTCCTTTTGTTTGTATGTTGTGAATGTTATTAAAGGTTAAATATTGTTGTTGATAGTTTAAGATCTGATTTGAAATTCAAATATTGTGGAACACTGATTCACCCCCCCTCTTAGTGTTCCTAGTGTCCAACAATTGGTATCAAAGTAGGTTCCTCTTTTGATTTTAGCAGCTTGAGGTGGATCTTGGATCACATTGGATGCAGGTGGTCTTCAACAGCAACTTATGGTGGAACTTGATGATCTTGATCAGTCTAAAGCAGAGGTCATGGAACTAAAAACAAATCTTGTGGTTGCCAGAAAATTCATTCAATCACTGAAGGATAAAATAAATGAGTCAAGGGAAAAGAGGAAGGAATTATGTGGTCAATTGAAGCAAAAAGAAAGAAAAGGTCTAAAATTTGTTCATCTAAATCAAACCCTAAAAGAAATAATAGAAGAGTGTGAAAAGCTTGCTAAGAAAAATACTGCCCTAAAGCTTGAAATGGAATCTATGGTGATGAAGCTAACTAAAGAAATTGAAGAAAGAAAGAAGAATGAGGAGAATCTGGCTCAGTCCTTGAAAGAAAAATCTGAAGAATGCAGTAGAGTTAATAGTGGATTCATTCAGCTAGAGATTGATCTACAACAATCTAGAAACAATGAACAAGAGATTGAGAGACGGGCAGTTATTCTCAGAGATGAGCTTGCTACTGCAAATGAGTTTAAGGAGAAGTTCAGGATCAATTCTGCTATGCTTGAAGAGATAAATAAAGGTCAAAAGGATGCAAATGATAAGAGAGGTCTTGGCTATGTGAAGGATGAGAGCTTCAGATTTGAACAAAAGGACCCTGAAAAGAAAACTCAGAAGAACAAAGGCAGAAGATATCTAGTAAGGCAACCCAATGCTCAAAAAATTAATGGATATTGCTTTGTTTGTAATAAATTTGGACATATGGCTTCTTAGTGTAGAAGTAAGATAAACTCAGGAACTCCATTTTCTGGTCAGTGTTTTAAATGCAAGAAGTTTGGTCATAAGTCATTAGAATGCAAAAGTATGTCTGTCAGTATAAGGAATATTAAATGCTATACCTATGGAAGATTTGGACATGCTACTGATTAATGTAGATCAGGAGGAAATCAGTGGAATGGATGGTATAGACAGAAAAATATGGTATGCTACATTGTAACAAATTTGGTCACATTGCAAGATTCTGTAGGAACAAAAACATGGATAAGAGAGGTCTGGTTTATCAAGGTAGAAATTCACAGAAAGGTGATAAGGGAAAAGGAAAAACATTTGTGGAAGAGATAAGAGATCATATGAAGAAAATGTGGGTAAAGAAGAGTGGATCTGATGAAGGTAATAAGACTGTATTGGAAGCTCCCTTTGGTAATTCATCTGACAATTGATTCCAGGCCATTGGCCTAGGGGGAGTTTTCATGAAAATATTTTGTCCCCCTGAGTGTAGTTGGTATGGGATCATTGGAAGTTGTCAATAGGTGTATTATTCATACTCAAATGTATTAGTGATCACTTGTACAAAAAAATAAAATCTTGAAGGTCTACAGATGGATTCTTCTCTTGTTGTCTATGCAAAGTAACCATAACTCCTAGAGCAAAGCATTTAATGCAACAAGGAAGTTAGGTGTGCAAAGTTATAAAAGGTTATTTGGAACCCTCATTTGTTATCGTACGTCAAAGGAGAATAGTTGAACTTTTTCAACAAAATTTTGAAGGATTGAAAGTCAATTTAGTGGCGAATTCTCTATGTATTTCAGTTGCTTGCCTCAGAATGACAATGTGGAATGGAAGGAAAATATGTCAATTTTCAAGCAAATTTTTGAGCATTTCAACACTTCTGAAATGGTGAACAAGCTTATGAAAAATTATTTAGGAACTTGTTATGAAAGTTTGGTGTAAGTGATATTCCTCTCCCGGTAAAAGTAGTTGAAGTTGGATCATCCTCTGGGAAGGCAGAGAAAAAGCAGAAGCAGAAGATAGAAAGAGAGTTGGCTAGTGACACTCTTCTGACACCTAAGTCAACAAAAGTTGAGGGAAAAGGTAAAGAGCAGATGGTTGTGGATATAGTGGATGAAGATTATGAGGCATATACACTAAGAGATGAACCAAAACCATTTGAACTAGATGTGATAATAGTGGAAGAAAGTGATGAAGAAGGTGCTTTACTTAAAGCAAAGATATTGTAGATTTTTCAGGAAGGAGATGGAATGCAAAAGATAATTGACATATGGATATTTAATGGGCCATCATATGAACAAGATCTCATTGAGGACACTCTAGGAAGATACTTTATTGATAACAACATTGAACTAGAGAGTCTACAAAATGTACTTACAAAAGAATTAATTGAATGTATCAGGGAGGCTATGGACTCTATGCCTCTGGACAAAAAAGAGGATGAAATAATCTCACATCTGAAGATGTAGTTTAGGCTATCTCTCGCCAAGCTGAAAAATAAAATGAATGTGTTAAGATAGTGAATTGACTCAACAAATAAGATCTACAATTACTATCTTAGGTGGCCTCATGTGGTTGGTAAATACAAGGACAAGTTGGAACAAATTGAGAATGAGCTTGTCAAAATCAGACAAGACTACAATATGTTTCAGGACAAGGATGGAGTAGTTAAGAAGAAGATTCATGAGCTACAAATTTAGCATGCAAAGGTTCACTTTTCCAGAAACACTCTTATGGATACTTTCTGGAAAGTGAAGGATCAATCTAAATGCATATTAGAGCAAATCATTGAAGTTCTGAGGAAAGGAGAAAAGATGGAAGGAGCCATTACCATTCCTGAATCCCTTGTCCAGGCCATCAACAGGACATCAGGAAATAACAGTCTGATAATAGCTATTGGGATTATAGTGAACTCTTGGAAGAAATTTCTTCTAAAAATGAAAGACAATTATAATTTTTTTTTCTAAATTTAGCAACAGTTACAAGTTTTTTGATAAATTGGGGAGAGAATGAAGAGAGAGTGTAGTAAAAATATTAAAGGGGAAGAGAAAGTAGTGGAATTTTTTGTCATTGATGTCAAAGGGGGAGAGAATGCAGTGAAAAATGCCTTGACATCCAAAGGGGGAGCAATGCTTTGTTGTGTTTTGAAGTTTTGAGTTTTGACACTTAGTCATTTTTCACTAAGTGTTGCCATCAATGCCAAAGGGGGAGATTGTTGGAATATGGCTTTGGGGGATTTTTTTTTTTATTGCTAGTGTTGTCATTGATGGAAACTAGAGTCAATAGTGTGATCCACAATTTAGAATTAGCTCATACTGGCAAGAAAAGTAGGAGATTGTAATCTACCAGTAGAAAGCATGATGAACAGAGTATTTGGTTGATAAGTTGGTCTAAATACTTCACCAGATCATTATTTTTTTGTGTGGATCCCTAGGGAATATTTTCAAACATGTATATTACCTAATTAGTAAGTTTTGTGGTTTTACAAGAATCGGTGTATGAGTTAAGAGATTTAGTAGAATGACTTACTATTTATTTTTTCATTATGGCCGACCTGTTGTGTATAACATGTCATGGATGTATGAGGAATAGTTGTTTAACTATTTCTTGTGTTAGGAATTTTGATTTGGGTCCCTACTATATTCTAGCCGACTTGTGTGGGTATGCATTAATTCTAATTGGTGATTTGAGCTGACATGTGGAAGAATATTATATTTTGTTTGAAGTCGACATATAGTAATAAAATCTTATTAGCAGATATATATATGAGATCAGTAAATCATTTTTGGGTGTGGTAATGATGTTGTTAGAAGGTGTGTGTGCAAAAAAATGTAGAGTAGCTGTATGAGCCAATATCAGAAGATCTGTTGAAGTGAATTTTGGTTGTGTAGCAGAAGGGTTTTTATGTAGGAAAGCAGAGTAGAGCAGAGTAGAAGTGAGAATTGGACAAAAGGTCCAGAATCTATTTTGTGCACCTCATTGGAACTGAATCCAGGCATTTGTAGATGCCATATTCTCAGTTCAACATTTTTTTGTAATCTCAAATATTTTGTAAGGCAGTGAGCCTTCCTTATTTTGAGCAATGAACTCTAGGTAGTGTTCCTGAATGCAAGTGCATTCCATTTTGATCATACTTTTAATAGAGTATACTTTGTTGATTAATCTCCATCGTTGTTTTTCCCCTAACAGGGTTTCCACGTAAAAAAAAAATTGGTGTTATGGTGTTCACATTGTCTCTTTAATGAGTTTGCATGTTTCCTTTTGTTTATATGTTGTGAATGCTATTAAAAGTTAAATATTTTTGTTGATAGTTTCAGATCTAATTTGAAATTCAAATATTGTGGAACACTAATTCACCCCCTCTCTCAGTGTTCCTAGTGTCCAACAGTTTGTCTCCATTTGTATTAGTTACTGCCCAATGATGATTTAATGCAAAGCCTATTGTGTTTTGGAAAAACATCGAAGATTGCTAATACTAACATCCATATCTTTTATTATTCATCTTCTTTTCGCACTAACATTTTTTCTTTCTTACATTATGATGGAGTCCTATCACACACAAAAATATAAAGCATCTTGCATATGCATTCATGTTAGAAACATCATGTACATATCATTACATTTTAAATCATACATATATGTTGCATTTTGAAAACACAAAAATATAGGCATCTATCATATCTAGGAAACCATGGAATAATAGGAATCCATTATCATAGATTACATAACATATAGCATCACATGTACATAGCAATTGTAAATATATACATCACATTGCATCTCATTATCATCATATAGAATAAACATCACATCATAGGTTGTATCAACATCATAATGTAAACATTATCATCCATAACATGTGCATATCATATAGAAGATAACATATCATATAAAAAACATGTATAGATAGAGGATTGCATATCATATAAATCACTGCCAAAATCATATATATATATATCACTCAAAAAAAGTGTCACATCACAATGCAATAATGTCTATGTCAAAATGAAGCCCATAGGCTCAATGCTCAAAATACAATGTCTATCAATAAATATCAGAACGTTTCTCTATCTGGAACTCCCACTACTCCCATGTGGAGAATGTGGAGGGGATTGATGGCGAGATGTTGATGATCGCTGCGCAGAATGGGGCATGTCATATGGTCCTATCCTATGAGGTCCTACAACCCCCTTTGTACTCTCAATCTTGCTCTGAGTCCTACTCTGTGACCTATTGCTGTGTGCCTAAGAATAATTGGGAGCCCGTCTCTCAGGAGGAACCTCTCCCTCATATAAGTCTTTATAATATCTCTCCCTGTCACTAGCTCTGACTAACTCACGAGCAAAAGCAGTGGATTGCCTAGTGCAAAGAGTTGTAAACTCTATAAATCTCTGCTTGATCTCCTATCTCTGAGATATGGCCTAATCCCTGTCCATATAAGCTTTGTCTCTCTCCATCAGAAGCGATTCCCACTCTGCCATCAATTCCCTCATCTGCTCCTCCAAAGAATCTACTCTAGCCTACAAATCAGCTATCCACTGATCAACAGGACTTGTATCCTCCTGTCATTGCTGATCTCTCCCATCATCATCCCAATCCTCCAAAATCCTGTCTTAGAGCTCCCACTCCTGATAATGCATCTCCTCCTCATCATCATCATCTTGGTATCTAGCAAGAATACCAAGAGCATCTATCTCCACCTCCTCCCTAACCGCCTCCTCCTTTGCATGCTCCTTGACAATATCCTCCTCTACTGCATGCTGCTCTCCACCAGCCCCACCACCAACATCCTCCTCTCCTTCACCAATCTCAAGCATGGGAAAATCCTCGCCCTCTTCTTCCTCCTCCTAGATAGGTGACAAATGTGGGCCTCAACCTCCGTGACCTTGTCGACCCCTACCACCACTCCTCTGACCTCCTCCTCTACCATATTTGCCATCACCTCTCCCACCTCTACCACCACAACCTCTACCTCTACCATACCTACCCCGAGGTCCTGTCCCATGCCTCTCTATAGGTGCATCTTGCTCTGGATCAATCAAGGGCATAGGCCTATGACTCCCCCACCAAGTATCATATGCAACCGTTGTCCTAGGATCTGTTGCTCCACCTCTCCATCCCCACTGAACCAATGTATCAATATATGCCTCGGCTATAGCAACAAGAATCTTTGGTCCCCATAGAGGAACCTCCCTAGAAGATCATGCATACTCCGCTTGTCCTCGAGGCTCATCTTGAACCTCTCCAAACTATCTTAAAACCCTATCCAGAAAATGCCTCTCAATGATATGAACATGAGAAATTGTCCTACCAATCAAGTATTGTGTCTGTTTGTAGAAGGGCAGGTGTCCATGCTCATCCAGCCACTGAGCACAATCCATGTATGGCCTACATATGAACTACACCATCGTGTCAATGGCATGTTTGTAATAACTAGTATCTCCAGTATGTGACTGGGTATTAGCCCCCACATATCGAAAGGAATAAGGAGCTCCCTACTCTAGCTCAGCTATAACAAGTGGACAAAATATAACAATGTGTTCCCACACCCATACCATAAGCAACATGGTACCACAACTCATCGACTGTGCCTATCTATAGGCTATATCATGCAAATGAAAATATAACATGGCAAGCAAACAAGGGCCCAGGCATACACAACCTATCTCTCCAACATACCAACTAACATCTCACCCCATCCCACGAGAAATCCATGACCTCAACGGTCAGGAAGAACTACCCCCCAATCAATGTACATAATAAACAATCTATCTGATCATATCTATCAGCCAAAACATATCATCTAATCTCATAATGATCTATGCCTAACTGTCTAATATCATCATGCGGATAATATCGACACATCTCACTGAAACCCCTCTAGGTATCATACATGGCTCTAGCACCCCTAATAGGCAACCTCAAAATCCTATACACATCCTCTAAAGTAACACTAACCTCTCATGTAGGCAGATGAAAAGAAGATGTCTCAGAATGCCAACACTTGCAGAGCGCAGTCAACAAACCTCAGTTTGCCCGAATAGTGGGCATGAAGGTAACATGATGCAAACCAAGGTGCCATAGGAACCATCTCTCACCACTTAGTAACTAATCGCAAAAATCAAATATCAATGGCCTAGACTCCCTCGTGTAAATCGGATCCAGCACAACCTACAATGGAAAAATTCATATCTTGTGTTAGAAAAACAAACAACATTTACAATCTAAAATTTCAAACTTTTTTGACAGCCAAATGTGTTGCAAAATTTCACATGCTTCATTCTAATTTGCAAATGCGTCACAAAACATCACATGCGACATTCCATCATGCAAATGCATTCCATCATGCAAATGCATCAAAAGTAGAAACCACAACCAATCAATCATGCATATGAGTCATATTTCTCAAATGCAGTGCATTATCAATCAACTACTCAACTATGCAAATGTGTGCCACAATTACAAATATGGTTCAAAACCTTACATGCGCTACTATTCCTAACACATGCGTTGTAGAATTACATATGCAGTCCATAAAAAAACAAATGCAATCATTTAACTGCATGCCTACGCTAGCCTATACGTGTTTCTACAAATGTGTCATTCCAATATCACATGCGTTGATTACAAATGCAATTGCAATGATTTAAAAAGTGATGCATGTGAAAATAAAGCATTAAATTCCTAAAAATGCGTGAAAATGAAAATTTAAAAAGACGATTTATGACTACTTACCAGGAGTCCTGCGTTTGCAGGCCATCTAAACATCTGAATCCAATATCCGCGATGTTGTGAGTGAGGAACCGATGACATCCTTGCAGAGACGTCCCTGGAGCAAAAATCATAATTTTCAAACTTGAGGGGTCCAAATGAATTGGATTTCCACTCAAATTCTATTTATAACTAGGGTTTTGGAGGGAATTTTCCAAACTAGTGTCTATTGGGTGCACCATTTTCTGACTTTTGGCCACCATTTCACCTATCAAACTTCCTCGAAATTGATTTCTTTCACCACCATCGAACTTCTGGCCATCAAATTGACTAATCGGGACTATTTCCAAATTTTTTGGAATTTTTCAAAAATTTGTCATTTTTCCCAAGGGGGCATACCTTTACCTATTTTACACTGGGGCACAACTAGGGCATGTTTTTTATTGCTTTTCTTTGACACAATGCCGAAATGACATTCTATCAAAGATGGGAAAAATGTAGACACTAAAATTTGGTCTAGGTCTGCGACTTCAATTTCTTCAAAATTCATACCTTCATTTGTCATGATTAAATAATGTTAATTATTTAATTATTTTCTAAAGTCCTTTTTCATCTATTAATTAAATAACTTAAATTATTTAATTAAGTCATTTTAACCTTTATTCTTTTATTAATTAAATAACTTTAATTATTTAATTACTTCATTTTTTATCTTTTATTCAATCTTGATTAATTAAATAAATGTTCTTTATTTAATTACGTCACTAATTGACTTTATCTCCTTTTTGAAAATAAATAAATTCTTATTTAATTTATCCTTATCACATTTCTAACTATAATTAAATAAACACTTTAATTATCTAATTATTCTTTAAATCTTTTCTTCAGTCAATTAAATAAATCTTAATTTATTTAATTTAATCCTTAAATGTCGAACGTTGAATTAAATAATCATTTAATTCATGAAAAGAACTATTCTTGGAATATTCTTCTATAATTGGGTAATCACTTAGTTATCTAATTATTCACTTATCACTTAAGTTGAGATCTATTTAAATCAGTTAGTCATCTCCTGATTTAATGTGTGATTGTCTTTGACAAATAGACTCTCTGTCTTAACCAGTCTGTTATCTAGTTTTAATTCTTCTATGTGCAAACTTAAATTAATTAAATAGATTTATTTAATTAATTAATCTATTCATGCATTCAAACAAACTATTTCTTTCATGCAAATCCTCATCTTTACATGCAATCATTATTCTTCTAATTTTTGAATACTTTCAACTAGAGATTAAATCATTATTTAATCTTGATCTTCACCTTTTATGTTTTAACACTCATGTCACTAATTACACTAATCTCAATGCATGTCGAATCTTTTAATCTAAATCATATGTTTATCTTCTAATCTGAGCCTATCATTTGAACAATCAATTTTCTATAAATTGATCTAAACTTCATCATTGTAACTCCTCCGGAAATCTTATGACTTTTGGAAGCAATCAACTATTTAATCTTCGATGTTTTGTTGAATCACTATCATAGGCCATACTTGCACACTTAGAAAATTTGAGGGAAATTATAATCAAATGGAAAAATGGAGAAGGACAATCGAGGTCATGCATGGAATGATGTAGATATTTGGTGAGATTGAATTGTAAACACCCACCTTGCTCTACATCAAATTGGTATTGGAGCATAGATTTTGGTCAATAATTGGGAAAAGTTAAAGTTTGAAGGAAACAAAGATGCCTCCTAAAAAGAACCCAATGACCAGAGAAGTGAGAGAGTTAAAGGACAAGCATGCCAAGGAGTTGAGACAAGTAAAGGAGTCTCAAGAAGTTGTCCTAGCTAGACTTGCAGCACTGAAGTCAAATCAAAAGAGAGGTGTGGTCATTGGAGACCAGAGTGATGAAGAGGAAGAGGAAGAGGGTGAGAATGAAAACCCTCAAGGATGAATCCAAGGAGATGATGAGTTGGACCCTAATGAGTTGAGAATGGCTAAGTTGTTGAAGGTTGTCAAGGGAGATACTCCTGAGGTGAAGATGGAATTTCCCATGTATGATGGGAAGATGGATAGTGAAGAGGTGCTAGATTGGGTTGATGCACTAGATAACTATTTTGAGTATAAGGAGGTAGCAGATGAGAAAAAGTTGAAATTTTCCAAAGCAAAGTTGAAAGTCCCTACCCTAACTTGGTGGAATTATGTGTAGGAAGAGAGAATGAAGAAGGGAAAATCAAAAATCAATTCTTGGGATAGAATGGTGTCTAAAATCAAGGGTCAATTTCTGCCTGATGACTATGTAATTCAAACATTTAGAAGGTTTCAAAATCTCAAATAGAAGGAGATGGATGTCATGTCTTACATAGATAATTTTTACAAGTTACGCATTAGAGCAGGTCATGTTGAGGATGAGGTTGAAAAAGTAGAAAGGTACATAAATGGATTGAGGCTCCAATTACAAGATGAGATGAGTCTTACCACCCCTAGAACAGTGGAAGAATTTTTCAATTGGCTGTTAAGGTAGAAGAGAAGTTAAAAAGAAGGCAAGAGAAGCAAGGTAGAGGTAGAGGAAAGAAATTCAAGGGTAGAGGAACCTTTGGAGGAAGAGGACAATCTCAAAAAGCACAAGGTGAGACAAGTGGTAATCAAGATCAAGGCTTAGAATCAAGAGGTGGTTTCAGAGGTAGGAGATCAAATAGTAGACACAAATTTGGAGGACAAGGTAGAGGATCAAATACATTCTTAGGAAGATGCTATCAATGCAATCAGTTTGGCCATCAAGCATGGAAGTGATCGGATAAGCAACCTTCTACTTCATGCATGGTGGTGAAAGGAGAATGCAATTGGTGTAAGAAGAAGATTGTGCGAGTTTCAACTCTCCATCTCAGCATGTTGCTCTAGAAATTGGAGAAACTCTAATGATGAGAACATTACTCAAAGTCCATGCGGTGAAGGAGCCTCCACAAAGAAAATATCTATTTAGAACCACCTGCAAATCTCAAGGTAAAGTATGTAAAGTTGTTGATTCCAGTTCCACAGATAATTTGGTTTCTTTAGAGATGGTTGAAAAGTTAAAGATGAAAATAATCCCACACCCCACTCCTTACAAGGTCTCTTGGTTGAATAAGTGATCTGTATAGGATCTAGACTAGATTGCAGTATTTAAATGCTTAACTTTTACAATGCTTTTACAATGATTATTCCAAGTTAATTAAATCAAAATTAACTTATGGAAATAACAAAATGAAAGTAATAACAAGGTGATTATAACAGAAAGGAAGGAAATGAGAGAAAGAAAGAGAGAGAAGAAGAGAAGTGCAAACAGTTGATAACGGAGTTCATCACGAAATGTGACTACGTCTCCGGGTCCACTCCAATAGAGAGACCGATCCGATTAACTCCAAAATCAATTACAAAGCACCACAATCATTCTCCAAGCACTTCGGCAGCATAACAACACTCTGACGTGCAAGAATGACTCAAAGAATCTCCACAAGACCTCTCTTTCGTCTAACTCCACAGCTTCAAGACTTCGTCACCTGAAAAAAAACTTAAATTCTCACTCTCCTCTTACACTCCTTTTATACAAAGAATTGTCTCAAATTGGTTACTAACCAATTGATTTGCAAATATTCACCTTATCTCTCCAAAATACAAATCAAATATTTGAAAACTTCCATATCCCCCTAAAAAACCCATTTTTACACATAAATCTTTTTAAAATAACCCCCTTAAAATTTAAATTAATTCGGGGCCCTTTGTTTAATTGATTCTCGGGCTTAGGTTGTTCGGGATTTGTTTGTATTTTGGTTTAATCCTAACAAATAATCTTTAAAAAGGTTTATAGTTAGAATTCGGGTTTAACAACCCTCCATATAAAACCCGCGCCACATATATATTTGAAATGGTTGTTGGCGCAGCGGTGGAGATATCAATTTTGGACCCGGCCGGTTCCGGGTTCAACTCCCGGCCGGCCACTTTTTAAAACAGACTCCCAAATTAAACAAGATTAAAAACAACCGACACTATATATAGTGTGTAGCGCACGACTTGGTCCACCGGCGAAGCGGATTTCTCGGAGGCTTGAGGTCATCGGTTCAAATCCGGTGGTAAATAAATATTTTTTGTTAACAAACAGATAGATTTACAACCCCCGCCGATGGAGTTGGATGATGAGGCCACGTGTGGCACCACGAGGGTGCCACGTGGCAAACGCGATGCAGATCCAACCAGCATTCCACAGAGCCACCTTGCCTACCATGTGTCGAGACTTGATTCGCTCAGCGGGCTGACTTCTCCGATGACTATGCAGTGACGTGGCTGTTGACTCAACAAATGACGTGTACCCTGACCTGTCTGCCGACGTGTCTACCAACTATGCGCTGACGAGGTTGCCACGTGTCATTCTACCATTCGCCATCCAAGCTAACTCATCTGCTGACGGAGACTGCCACATAGACGCTGACGAGGATAATTTGTACGCTGACTGGATGCCGATGTGGACGCTGACTCACCGCTGACGTGGATGCCGAGTAGGATGCTGACTGTGCTGATGACGTGGCGTACGGATGCCACGTGTCCAATTCTGATTGGTCTATACAATGCTGACAGAGATGCCACGTGTCAAGTTCCAACTCGTCCACTTCAATGTCCGTACAGTACGGAATGCTGACGTCAGCATCTGTACGGTCAAAGTCAACCCTTCATAGCACGATCTTTGACTGACGATAAGTTGAGCCTCCGATGTTGGATTTCGACGAAACGAACGTTGCCGGAATCGTCTCGACGAGCTCTTCAACTTGACGCTGTTTCTGTTGAATTCTGAAACAACCATTTTTTTCGCTTCCTGGATGCCCCTGATCCCAGTTTGACCCAAGGTTTGACTGGCCATAACTTGCACAAACGGACTCCTTTTCGCTCCGTTCGAGTTGCGTTGGAATCAGGACGCTGAGCTCTTTCTGATGGTGCAGATTCTGGAGAAAAATGAGACACTTCAATTTTCACTGAAAAATGTCCACCGGATCAATAAGGGTCAACAAGTCCTAGTTAATGAGCAAACATGAGTGGAATTCAACATAGGAGGGTACAAAGATAAAATATTATGTGACGTCATCCCAATGGATGTTTGTCATCTGTTGTTAGGAAGACCCTGGCAGTATGATGGAAAGGCTAAAAATGATGGGTAGAAGAATACCTATGTCATTGAAAAGGATGGGGTTTCATTCACCCTTACTCTATTGAAAGATGAGAATCTAGATACACAAGTTGGGTCTAGTTGCTAGTTGGGGAAAAGGAGTTCTTGAAAACCAAAAAAGAAGAGGGTGGACAAGGTTATGCCATTGTAATCAGACCTAAATTTTCCATGATAGCAACAAAGGTGGAAAATGTGCCTAAAGAGGTCCAAGCCTTATTGAACAAGTATCAAGACATTGTTGTAGATGAGCTCCCTAGTTCTTTGCCACCAATAAGAGATGTGATCCACCATATAGATTTTATACCAAGGGAAAAACTACCCAATAAAGTTGCATATAAGATGACTCCTCAAAGAGCTACTTGGAAAAGGCCTAATAAGGGAGAGTCTTAGCCCATGTGTTGTTCCTACCATATTGGCACCAAAGAAAGGGGGAGATCGTAGAATGTGCACCAACTCAAGGTAATTTAACAAGATCACCATAAGGTATAGGTTCCCCATACCAAGAATGGAAGATTTGATGGACTATTTAGGAGGGGCTTATTATATTTCAAAGATTGACCTCAAAAGTGGCTACCACCAAATTAGGATTAGAGAGGGGGATGAGTGGAAAACTACCTTCAAAACTAATGAGGGGTTATATGAATGACTTGTCATGCCATTTGGGCTTTCAAATGCACCAAGCACTTTTATGAGAGTAATGAATTAATTTTTGAAAACCCTTCATAGGTAAGTTTTTGGTTGTCTACTTAGATGATATTCTTTTGTTTAGTAAGACTAAAGAGGAACAATTGCAGCATTTAGACATGGTTTTGAAAAGGTTGAATGAAGAAAAGTTGATGATCAATTTGAAGAAGTGTGAATTCATGAAGGAGGAGTTATTCTATCTTGGCTTTGTGATCTCAAAAGGTACTTTGAAGATGGATCCTAGCAAGGTGGAAGCAATTCTCAATTGGCCTACTCCTACATCAGTCAGTGAGGTAAGAAGTTTCTACGGCCTAGCTAGCTTTATAGAAAATTTGTGAAGAATTCCAATCATATCTGCATTCCAATCATTGATACAATGAAAGGGGATAAAAGGAGAAATTTTGTATGGTCTGATGAGGAAGAAAAAAGATTTCAATATCTTAAACAAAGAGTAGCACAACAACCCATCTTAGCATTTCCTGATTTTAACAAGGTGTTCACAATTGAATGTGATGCAAGTGGGTATACAATTGGAGCAGTATTGAGCCAAGAGAGTAGGCATGTTGCATTTTTCAATGAGAAACTTAATGAAGAAAAGAAGAAGTATTCCTCTTATGACTTGGAGTTGTATGCCATGGTGCAATCATTGAAAAAGTGGAGACACTATCTCCTTCCTAAAGAGTTCATTGTTTTTACTGACAATCATGCTTTGTAGTTCCTCAAAATCCAAGACAAACTCAACCACATACATGTGAAGTGGGTGGAGTACCTCCAAAGCTTCACCTTTACCATCAAACAAAAAAAGGGGGAAGTCAAACAAGGTGGTCGATGCTTTGAGCAAAAGGGCATTGTTGGTTCAATAAATTCAACACAAAGTGTGGGTATTGATGCTTTGAAAGGAACGCATGAAGGAGAGATGATTTCAAAGATATTTATGCCTTTTGCAATCAGTTTAATTGCATTTTTTGTGAAGATAATTCTGATTTCTTGATTCAAGAAGGGTTATTTTTTAAGGGTGCTCAGTTATGTATTCCCAAATGCTCTATGAGGACTAATCTAATTAAAGAGAAGCATTGTGGCAGCTTAGGGGGTCATTTTGGTGTGGAAAAGACTTTGGAATGGGTAAGAATGTATTATTATTGGCCAAAGATGCAAAGTGATATAAAAAAAATTGTTGAAAAGTGTGTTGTTTTCCAAAAAGAAAAGGATTGTAGTACAAATGCAAGTCTTTATCAGCCATTACCAATCCCAAATAGGGCATGGGAATCCATCAGCATGGATTTTGTGTTGGGGTTACCCAAAACTCAAAGAGGATTTGATAGTGTGTTTGTTGTTGTAGACTAGTTTAGCAAAATGGCATATTTCATACCATGTAAAAGCACAAATGATGCCTCTTACATTGCAGGGTTATTTTTCAAGGAGGTGGTCAGGATTCATGGATTACCATCAAGACATTTTTTTTTGGAAGGGATAGTAAATTTGTGGGTTACTTTTGGAGAACCCTTTGGAAGAAGTTGGGAACAAACTTCACCTTTAGCTCTGCCTATCATCCCCAAACAGATGGGCAGATTGAAGTTGTCAATAGAAGTCTTGGAAATCTCTTGAGATGCTTGACAAAGGAACATTCAACCCAATGGGATCTGATCATACCCCAAGCTAAGTTTGCATATAATGACTATAAATAGAAGTGTTGGAAAAAGCCCATTTGAGATTCTATATGGATTGCAGCCAAGGGGAGTGTTTTAGCTCAAATATTTGAGTGGTATGGAGAGGAGTGTTGAAGGAAAAGAGTTTGTAGTGGCCATGAAAGATATAAATCAGCAAGTTAGGGAGAACCTTCAAAAGAGTGTGGATAAATACAAGCAACATGCAGACTTGAAAAGAAGAGAGGTTTAGTTCAAAGTGGGGGACTTGGAATTGGCTCATTTGAGGAAAGAAAGGAGCTACCAAAAGGGAAGTATTCAAAGTTGCAGATGAAGAAGATTGGGCCATGTAGGGTGGTCCACAAGTTTGGAGCAAATGCCTATGAGATAGAACTCCCTCCTGGAGTGGCTATCTCTCTAATTTTTAATGTTTTTGACCTATATCCTTTTAAAGGATCTGGGATTGCAGATGAAGATGTAGGTACATTAGGAGTTCCAGACAAAGATTGGGTTAGAGACTCACCACCAAGTCAGCCATTGAAGCTTTAATGCATCTTGGACACAAAGGAAGCTAAAAGGATAAGGCACAAGGTGTACAATGAGTACCTAGTGAAGTGGCAAGCCATTTCAATGGAGGATGCCACTTGGATGATAGAAGAAGACATCAAGAAGCATGGTACAACTGTATAAGATCTGATCTCAAGTGGAACTTGAGATTTTGTTCTCCCTGGGTGTAAGGTGCAAGGCCACCTAGCTTTCAGCATGTAAAAAGGGGTTAGAGGTTAGGTTTTTGTGAAGTTGAGTTACTTTTGATGGAATAAGGTATATTTTGACCATGTGTGATGTTTTTGGTCATGTGGGGTCGGTTGTGTTAAAAGTTGTCATGTTTTGTTAAATGTTGCAAAAGTTGCAATGCAACTTTGCATTTTTGGTTTGTATTGGAAGTTGAATGATCAGTTGTTTTGAAAATTAATTTGAACCATTGTTTTTTGGTTGTAAGAGTTTAAATATTCCTTGGGATGTTCGAGGAATTCTTCTGGAATTGTATTTGGTGATCAAACAATAAGAAATCTTTCTTTTTTTGCGTTCTTCATTGTTTTATTGCTACTACAAAAGTTTGTACGATGTTGTATGGCCTGGAAATGATGCAAAACTAATTTGGATCAATGGTTTGTTGATTCTTCTCTCATTTTTAGTTGATTTCATTCTTTTTCATCAAGTTTGAAGAGAGTTAGAGGATTTTTACTAAAAACAACTAAAAAACCCAAAGTTGTGAGGGTTTGATTGAAAAAATGAGTTTTTGAACCATTCCACTGGTGGAAAATTATAAAAATCGGGGGAATGGGAGTAGTTAGGATGGTTTTAATGTTGGTAGGGTTTTTAGGAGTAGGGGATGCAGTTAGGGCCAAATTTCATCAAGCCCTAGCCTAATATCTCTATGTATTAAGCTTAGGAAAATAGGTTAGACATGGGGTTTTGTAAAAAGGTTATTAGATAATTGTTCCAGTGGATGAAATTTGTGTTTTTAGACCCCATGTGACTTGAAGAAATCCCTGGAGTGAATATTGGTAGTTTGGAGAAAGGATTTCACATAGTTGTTTTGGAAAACAAGCCTAATTAAGCCTCTTTCTAGCGTAGCAGACAAAATTAGAGGGTGTTGTTACAAAAAAAACATATCCACAAATTTGATATGCTTCAAAATGGCATAAAGGGTGTTTCCTATGGTGATTCAATGGTGGGTTTGAAGTTTTCTTTGAAACATATGATGAAAAATCACTATTTGGAGTGCTACAAGGAAATTTGAAGGATTTGTGAGAAAAGGACCAATTTAGGGTTTTACAATTGCAAGGTTTGTTCAATTGTGATTGAATTGTAAAACTCCACCCTGCTCTGCATTATCATCTTCTATAATTTTGATGGAAATGGAACTCTTTCCCTGCTAATCATTCAAACTTCAAATGTGGATTTTTAAACCAACTACAATAGCCATAGATATTAATATTTACAACACATGCATTGTTTATGGCATAGATTTAAACCCCTAAAAATAAAATATTGATCTCTCTCCACTCACTTTCAAAACTATTCACCACAAACTCATAAAATATATATTAGAGTTCCTTTGAATGATTTAATTCTAAATATATTCCTTATGCATATACCTCTATAGAGCAACTTGTATTCTTCCACCCAATGTCTTCTCTCCCTATATATGCCTTATTGCACAAGAGCTAATGTTAGAAATGTTCTTGTGGGCTTATGAATTACTATTTGTTACAACAGTCATGCACATGAAGTAAATTTTTAAATTGTAAATCATAATTGGGGATAGAATTTCTCTATATATTTGTTACATGCATGACCTATGGTCTGAAGAATAGTAAACCATCATATTGGAAGTTTAGTGATAGATTCTTTAAATTTTTAGATTCATAGGGTACAATTTATTTTAAGGCCTAGCATGTTTATTTTATTTTTCTTTCTAGTTGTCCTATAGTTAACCTCAAGGATGATCCTCCTAGGTCTAGTAGATACTATAGAAGAAGAAGAAATATTGGCTCTTATGAATTGGTCCATTATTGTGTACTATCTAATCACGAGTTTTAGTTCATCATCCTAGGTCAATATTTCCTTAGGCTTAGAATTTGAGTCTATTGTCTAGGATTTATGGAGCTATAGTTTTGGTCACTAGAATGTAAGTAATAATTCAACACTTGAATATAAAGAAAGTGCACCATTTTGAGCTAAATAAATAGCTTAATCCAACAAACCAAGTTGTCACATGAATAAGTATGAAGCTTTTCCAAGATATATCTAGTAATGGACAATATCATAAGAATAAGGAATATAATACAAGGGAGTGATTAACATATAGATGCACAAATAGAGCTTGATAAAGAGATTCAATGGGGCCCATTAACACTTACACATTGTTTATTAAAACAAAGGGCCATAAGATGACAAAAAGATAAAAGTTGGGCATGACAAGAATTAGTGTCAGTATTTCCTAGGAAGAATCCCCTCATTGAGATTGGTGGTTGAGTGGCTTCTCTCAAGGTTAGATAGATAATTTTGTGTCTCTACTATTTATTTTTAGAATGTAAACATTTTATTATTATTTTTATTAATATATACATGCTTTAGTTATTTATATCAATAAATATAATTTATTTGGTATGTCCATACCTCGTTATGGGATTAGTCTGGGCTTTTACTTCAATAGTGTAGAGTTTTCAACAATTTTATATTTTTTATGAATAAGGCCTTATTAATTTTCATAAAATAAAAAGAGAATAATATAATAATAATAATAAAATGCATTTGATGGTAAAAGGCACACCCTCAAAGTCTAAGTGGGACTCAAGTACATAGTCACAAGACTACTCTCCCTAGTTTAATAGAGTGCATAATTTAGCCATCAATTATTCATGTTTGAATTATATCCATGCTAATAAGTGTTTTTAGGTTGATTTTCCTCTTTGTAACTCTTTTATAATGCTATTTTTTTTATATTG
>VDFB02353493.1:14974536-15006593 GCA_007258455.2 Sequoia sempervirens | reverse complement strand
CTTATTGGTGATAACTTTGTAAGTTGTTTGCAGGAGGGGGTTTGCATAAAGAATCAATTGACATCAGAATTGGGCATTGGGATCAAGAAAAAGCAAGCAGATTAGAGTTTGACAATTGAATTGAAACTTGAAAGAAAAGCATTTCTCAATGCTTATTAGAGCCTAGATGTGCCTTTTTCTGCTTTTGTTTTATGTTTTAAGCCAATTAGATCATTTGGATTTAACAACTGAACAAAACAACTTCAAACATTTCATCTTGGTGCTATAAAATGAATCGATCACTGCTTTGAGGGATTAAAATGAACATGTGTCTTTTATGCTTTGTAATATTTTTTGCAAAATAATCTCATCTAAAAAGGCGTATGCACTTCTCTTGTGCTTCACAGTGATCTTGAGAATCAAAAGTCTTTTTGGTGACATTAAAATTGCATAAAAGATTGCTTCCACACTTCATTTTGGGAACTAAAATTGAACAAAACACTTTGCAAGTGTGAGTAAACTTATTGCATGTGTTCTCCCTTTGTTTCTAAACGAAGGTTGATCGAACTATGAATATTTTTACTCACTTTTGTCTATCTTAGAGGGCCTACCTTGGGGAAAAAGTACTCACCCAAGGGAATGACTCAACCGTTAACACTCTAATGCCAAGAGTATTTCCAGCCGGGATATAAATGTGGGTACTGGAGTAAATGCTAGTATCAGGCAATTGGCTTTGACGAGATGGATCTGAAAAGGGACTCTCGCCGTATGGGTCAATCTCCATGAATTGAAAGTCCAAACTAAAACCTTTGTTTGTAGTAGCCAACCATTCCATCCAACGAGTTTATCAAAGTGGTGCATTGGAACTTAGATTCCAAGAAGTTACTTGCCATGTCCGATCTTGGTTAAAATATAGAGGTTAAGACTTCATTCTTAACATACCTTTATATTTTTTCCTTGGTTGCATGTAAAATCATCTCTTCTACTACAAAGAGCATGAGGCAAGCCCACCAAGAAAAATGTACCAATTGAGCTAGGATTTTATATTGCTTGTGAGTCAGTTTGAAAGCACGGTGCTTGGATCCAAAACAATGAAACCAACATTCAACAAATCATCAGAATTTCAAACCCTTTGAGAGGAACAAATACCTTTGAAAATTCCATGTGTTACTACCTATCCCTAGGGGTTCTTATCCCTAGAAGGCTCCTAAACACTAAGACCTATATCTTGATTTGTTCATTCCAAAGTCAACAATAGGAAACTATGCTTTTGAAACCTTGATTTTCACATAATGGACCTTGTGGAAGGAAAAGGAATTGAGACATAAACATTCAGTTTGAAAACTAAGCAAGAAGTGTGTTTTTGGTAAAAGCAAGTCATTAACTAAGATTAGCTCAAATTGAACCCCACACATGTGCTTGTTTATCTTTTTATTGTCTTTCAAGCAAACATTGGTCTTTTGGTTTGAACTACTCTTAGAGAAAAGAGTGTTCTTCAATATATTGGTCTAGTAAACAAAGTCTCTCTAAGTCTCTTAGGATCAAAATCAAACCTTCATCCATCCCCCAAAAATCAAATCAAAATCACCTCATAAAAAATTCTTGGAAATCTTGAAAAAATCCCTCATGCTAAACTTTGGGAAAATCATTTGAACAAAATCAAAGTCGCTTTGTTTAATTAGATGTGTGTAGATGAATCCTTCTCCACATATTTAGTCAAATTATTGATCCTTGTGAACAAGTCTATCCCTTGATAATATCTGACATCTTGTGGTTTATGAGTTCACCATCCAAAATCCAAAATCAAATCAAATCAAAATCATCTTGCTTAGTTAGGTGTGTCTAGATGAATCGTTCCTTACACATTTAGTCAAATTAGCATCTTGTGGATAAATTTACTCTAGGAAAATATCCAACCTCTCAGAGTTTATGAGTTCACTATCCAAATCAAGTCAAACCAATCCAAATCCAATCAAAACATCAATCCAAGTCCTAAATTTTAGTATACTCTTCAAGGTTTCCTAAGAGTTCCAATCATTCACCAATCATTCATCTTTCATATCTCATCACCATCCTATTGATCCTTAAAATCTTAGACTTTCTTTGTTGTACCTAGAGTTTGGATCAACCCAAAGAATTAGAGGTTCACCTCCCACATTCTTGAAAATTGATCTTTACTTTACGGTCAAAACTAGACCTCAACACAAGAAAAGCATGGAATATACAGTTGATCCATACATCATGAGTGGTCCAAACCAACCAAACTTTCAAAGCCTTACAATGTCGATTTATTATCAAAACTCACATTTATACAATCCATACATGGGATCATTATCTCCTACAAACCTCAATGGTACAAAAAAATGTGAGTATGCCCAGTCAAAACTTTGGAACACCTTTCCCGATGATAGATTTAAATCCAAGTCCAAACTTAAAAATCTATCAACCAAACAATCAATGCATGAACCTTCAAATGAACAACATTATCCCACCAAATCTAGACATGCCAAATACACGTATTCCAAACATGAACTTTTCAAATCTAAACTTTGGGATAAATATGTTTGTGAATCACACAAATGTTGTTCAAAGTCCAGACACCATGATAATGACTCCATGTATTAATCCAAGTCAAGGTAACACCATGCAAAATCAAAGTTACCTAAATCAAGGCAATATGATTCCCAACACCAACAATGTTCAATTTCAACCTATCATGCCAAATCTGAACATCATCCCAAATAAGAACATTGTCCAAAATCAATTTGTCCATGATCCCATTCAAAAAACACAAGTATGCATCCCAAACTTGCTTGAACAAAAACCAAATCAACTATATCAAGGGAGTCAAGATCGAAATCAAAATCAAATTTGGCCAAATCAAATTGCTACACTTACCAAAACAGTTGAGTCATTGTGCCAAGAGACATCTCCACCACCATTACCCATATCAACATCATTCCTTGGTTTAGGCTTCCCCCTTTACCTAGAACCAATCACTCCATCCAAATCAATCCACCTAACACCAATCAAGCCATCACATAAAATCCTGTGAATATACCATCAACATCACACCAACAGATGGTATCTAATCAAATGACAACAACAATCTTGACAAATCAAAATATGGTCTCCCAAGGACCTATCACCTCAATCACTCCAACCATCCCTATAACATCCATCATATCTCAAACCATTATGATCACTTCAAAAGTATCTCAACCACCCATCACTACATCCAACACAATTCCAAATCCACCACCACTACCACCAAAACCAAATGCAGCAAGACAATATAACATTGTGCTAAAAGCTCACTAGGCCTACCAAAAGGCCATCCAACAATATCTAGCCACACAACAAGCAACACAAGCTCAACAAGTGCAACAAGCCTCTCAAGCTGCCCAAGCCTCTCAAGCTACCCAACAAACACAAGCACAAACATGAAGAATGATAACTATTGGGGATAACGATGAACATTCAACCATTGGTGATAGCATTGACAATCTCTTTACCATAATTTCTGAAAGCAATGATCAAGATCTATCCATCAAAGAGCACATTGAAGATGTTTCTATCTCATTTGAAGATCAAATCAACATACATCAATAGTCACTTTTCAATCATGATCAAAATCCACCAACAATACCCAACAATGATCCAATTCAAGAAATGTCAAAATCACTTGACCCTATGGTTGAAGACATTCATAATCTCTTTGCCACAATTGTTGAAAAAAATGTTCAAGATCTCTCAATTAAGGAGAACATTGAGGATGTTTCTACCCCATCCAATGAGTTGGATGATCAACTCACCATACATCAAGAGCCACTTTTTAGTGATCTATTTCAAGGAGTGTTAGAATTATTTGATTCTATTGACATAATGCATGATCCATCGACCAATGATCATATTGAAAATGTCTCTACATTTCCTTATGAGTTAGAGGACATATCTCAAGAATTTATTCCAAAGCATGATCAAAATATTTCACCAAGGTCTAGCAATGGTCCTTTCCAAGACATGTTGACCCCCTTTGACCTCATGATTACAGATACTGAAGGAATCCTCAACTCGAAACTTGATCCAAGCCCACTCAAAGATCAAGAGGATAATGAACCACTTTCCATTCCTAATGAAGATATCCTAGAACCCTTTGTAAGCAATCCATCCTTTGAAACTGACCCATGTCAAGAATTTGATCCAAAACATGTCAAAAGCAATTCTGAAATCATTCAAGATCAAGAGTTTGTATCTCCTAGCTACTACAATGATCTAATGGACACTCTCCTATCTATACAAGATGTCGCAAATGATGATCACATCCATATAACACATACTCCTTCATCTATCGATGAGATTCTTTCAGTGAATGGATACGTAGAGGATCTTCATTCAGAACAAGATTCCTTTACTCCTGACACTATTACACAAAAAGAGCAGGTTATTGAGTTGTCAACATCAGGATCAAATATATCCCAAATTCAGACTAAAGACATCATGTATGAAGATATCCAACATTATCCACTCAAGGAAGGAGGTCAAATAGAACAAGATATTTCAGAGTTAGTAGAGCAACAAGTTGAAATAACATCATCTATAGTGGTCATTTATCAGAGAATGCATTCTGAACAAGACATCTCAAAACAAGCAAAATCAAGGAACAAAGGTTCCACTACTTCCGTACTGGGGGAAATTATGTCTCAAGAAAACATCAACATAGAGAGCATGAAGAATCCTTATGATGAAACCGATGCTAATACTACAACTAGTCGTGTCATTAATCTTCATCCACCCATCACCCCATCCACAAATTGGTACCAACATCAAAATAAGGTTTTGAATCAAAGCATAAATAATTTTATCAAAGAAAAAGAATCTATAAAGCATATTAGAAAAATCAAATACAAGTGGATACCAAAAAATACAAAGAAAGATCATCCCTATCAAACTCCATCAGTCAAAGAAACTATGGGGAAAAATAAAAATGGGAAAAGTATCCATCAAAGATGCCCACAAAAGAAAAAGAAAGCTTTTCAAGCAATGTACAAAGTGTATCAAGTAGTTGGTCCTAATTCCATGCACACTTCTGTATCCACCCATCATTTCTCATCTTCTCAAGTTTGGGGAGTCAAAGATTCCAAACCATCAACCAATCCATCTTTTACCCCTAAACACACTCCATCCACACCTCCACGCATGATAACCAGCTCTCACATTGACCATGTATTGGCAATGACCCTTCATCATAAGGATTCTGAAGGCACTCTATCACGATGTGCACATCAAGACAAAGTCAACTCCAGTATCAACAAAGCAGATCAAGAATCCCAAAATTTGCATTCAAGTGCACGTATCTTAGCAAAGCAACTTCTTCAGGTAGGATACCGATGGCACATTATCACAGAAGTGTCTACATCAACACCACAAAGTGAATTAACATGAGCTTAAAATATTTCAAAAAAAATACAAAAAATAAAAAAATATGAAAATCCAAAAAAATTAGAAAAAGGATTGAAAACAGTAAAGAAAAAAAATCGTCCTCCAGTGAAAACAACTACGGTGGCACTTTGGATAGGTACCATGATGAAAACATATAAAAAATGCATCATGAGTAGAATCGAGCATTTGTGTACACCAGTTCAGATGGAAGCATCTCATCCCATCCGTAATAAATCCAACATTCCATCCATCTTAGCCATAATAAATCCATTTCATCCATGAACCATTTATCCAATCCATCTTTATCTATTTGCATCCATCATCCAAGTTATCTTGATCTTGATGAAAGTTTGGGGCACACTTTATGCTTTCTTATGGTAAACATCTTGACATGGGTCATTTTCATTGATCC
Organism: Sequoia sempervirens; assembly: GCA_007258455.2. Taxonomy (NCBI): domain Eukaryota; kingdom Viridiplantae; phylum Streptophyta; class Pinopsida; order Cupressales; family Cupressaceae; genus Sequoia; species Sequoia sempervirens. The sequence continues at coordinate 15,000,760 of VDFB02353493.1, read as the reverse complement.
TATCCTATCCAACATTATCTAAGACATGAAGCATTATCCAATGAGCATTCTTTATCTGAATACCTTATCTTATTGCAAGATAATCCTTGGCATCCATTGCATGCTTACTATATTCATCCATCCATTCACCTATTTGAGCATCCACACATCGCATTCCATACATTGCTAGACACCAGGGGCAGATATTTACATCTTGCTTTGAGAATAAATCTTGGTCTATATCTTCCAACTTATGTGGTGATCTAAACATTGGCAAATGTGAAATCAAATTGGTCAAAACATTTGTGAGAAAGAATCCAAATCACTAGCCCATGGAATATTTTGACAAGAAGATGTTCCTTATCAAGTGTTATCTTCAATCAAACATCGATCCAAACAATCACTATCAGTCGCATCTAATTTGCATGTCAAACATCACATCCAATCATTCAAACAAATTTTGTTTTGAATCAAGCTTCAAAATCTTGATCAATCAAATCCAATAAAAAAATCATCATCTCGGGATATCCTTGTGTTGCTTAACACTATCCTTACATTGTTGTGCATCCTCAACAATGTTATCATCATCAATCTTGATCAATCAATCCTTGCATTGTTGTGCATCCTCAACAATGTTATCATCATCAATCCTGATCAATCAAATCCTTGCACTGTTGTGTATCCTCATCAATGATATCATCATTATCAATCCATCGAGTTGATTAGTCAACCTTAGCTTGGTCTTCAACAAAATCCCAAAAAAAGCACTGATATTATCACACATATCCATATCCAAATCGTCAAAATCATGTGAAAAATCCAAAAACAACCAGAACATATCAAAATCCATAGAACATCCATAAAACAAAAAAATATCAAAAAAACATTGGAATTCAAACTACGTCATCTCTGAGCCTTGAACATAGGAAAGGAAAATCTTTGATCAACCCTTGAGACACAAAAATACAAAAACATTAAAAAAACCAAGAAAATCCAAAAACATTCAAAAAACACAAAATCCAAAAACATTCATAAAATCTTAGAAAACCCCAAAAGATTTGAAAAATCAAAAATCAAAACATTTGGAAAATCCAAAAAACCCAAAAAAACAGCCTCAAAACATTCCAAAAATGTCAAAAACATCCAAATATTTGAAAAAAATACATCCATCTCATTTCGCTCTCACTCGAAATAATCAATCATCCATAATAAACTGATCATCACCTTCATCCTTTGGCAACATAAATAGAAACAATCACAACAATCAGCAAAAGCAAACTTCAAACACAAAATCAAAATCGAAGCAACAAACCATTAAAAGCAAAATCAAACTCTTGATCATTTTCAAACATGTCAGTCAACTTTATATCAATAGCCTATCAATCAACTTATCAACCCATCATCATCCTATACAATGCATGTCCTAAGATATATCGTTCCGACAATGGTCATCATTTTTGGATATCACTTGGATTCTTATCCTATCAAAACAACTCCCTTTGGCTCAAGGTATGAAGAACATTGGCTTGTTTGCGTACTTGATCTTTTCTTTTGATTTATCTTATTGCGCTCATTCCAAAGACCTCTCGATGATATCCGAATGAAGGATTTAGAGAGATAGGAATGGGGCAATGATCATTATCTTTTGTTGTGCTTGATTGAACATTCTTGTAAGATAACTTGGCGAATACTTGCTTTGTTAGGTACATCCTAGCAAGGTTTTCGTATGTCAAGTGTGAACAAGAATACTCCTATCTGTTTGTCGAGTCAAAGTCCATTGCACTAGGTACAATTCCATCTTGGTTCTTTATACCTTGATGCATCGTGCCTATGTGTGCTATCAAACATAAGGTAAGTAGCCATTTTAAAATCCTAATCCTTGATAATCAAATCATCATGATCATCATCTCTAATAAAGTCTTATCAGATCATGGACTTGTTGGATCCTCTTGTCATCATCTCATTTCTTCTTTCTTCTCTTTGCACTAACATAATATTACCAATGCATCCATCATGCATCCATCATGCATCCACCCTGCATCCACAAACCATCAGCATACCACATATCATTCATATCATACATAATATGAAGCATCGATCATTTCACATGCATTGCATCTGCATCATCATTATAATATAGATCTGTTAGTCTAAGCATCTGCATAAATCATATATTTGCATAATCATAGCATATCACATCATCCATCTCATCCATCTCACATCATATCATCATTTAAGTTGTTTAGGATAATATAGATCGGTTATTCTAAGCATCTTAAAATCATCTCATTTGCATCACCATCATAACCATCCATTTTGAACCTCTTTATCACGATATCGACCCTCAAATCAAATATTTTCACTCGATCTCTCGAGGGGGCAATGTACTAATGTACTTCTTTCAGCTGGGGCATCTGAAAAAATCATAATTTTTTTGAATTTTGTTTGCGACAAGCTTATTCTTTGAACCAACGCAACAAGTACATTGCTTCAAAGAGGGGCAAAATGTAGACACGTGAAATTAGCATTGTGCACTTAAATAGAATCACATTCATAAATCAAATTCACACTCGTCCATTCATCAGGTAAATTGGGTTCATTTAATTCAATTTCCTAAGGTCATTCACTTAAATTGAATAAATTAACTTTATTTAATTTAAGCCTATCATTCCCTCTTTGATTAAATAAATCAAACCTTTATTTAATTAAATCTCAAATCACCTTTCATCTCCCTTTGATTTAATTTAAATCCCTAAATCTAAGTCAAATGGGTCAAAACCCCTAATCACCATCATTTAAGATAATCTAATCCTAATTAATCTAATCTAACCACCCATCACATCCTCTAGCTTTTCCCATTTGCACAAATAAATCAATTTATTGATTTATAAGTTCATCATTTTCCCTCAACAAAACATTTTTTGGGAATATTCTCCAAGTTTAAATATGAAGGAAAGTTGACTTGTCCCTTCCAACATGGCAATAAATTCTCTCTTACATGTACCCCACTCAACATTTAACTTTCAAATTCAAATTTGAATCTCCCCCTCTTTGGCACATTGACCAAAATGTGCTCATTCCTCAGGCCTATCACAAGTTGACAAGTGGCCTCTTCTCATTGGTTGATCTTTAGTCCCACATCCTCCATATTTGGAATTCTTTTATCCTTCTTGGCTATAAATAGAGAGCTTCTCTATTGTATCAAGCCTCCACAATCTTTATATCTTTCTCCATATCATTGTCATTTGAATCCATATCATATCTTCATAGCATTTCATATCATCAATATCATGGAGTTTAGAAAAGGATTGGGAAAGGGCTTCTTTCCATAGAAGCACCAATCCACTATGGGATAGGGTTTGATTCATGTTATTGTGTGTTTTATTTAGTTTCCTTGATTCCTTTCATTGCATGATTAACATTTTTCATTATTTCATAGGGATTCTTTTATTTTGCTTTGTTTTAAATGACAATGCTAATGTTTGTTTTGAGCAAATGCAGGATTTAGCATCCACATATGGCATCCTGACTACTAACATCATTTCTTCCTGAATCATCCCTTAGTCTAACCATTTAATCAAATCCCTTTATCTAATTAAATTCATCAATATTCCTCTCTTAATCAAATAAATCATTTTATCTAATTAAGTCACTCTCTTTTGTTAATTAAATCAATCATCTGATCTAATTATCCCTATTTAATTAAATAATCAATTTTATTTGATTAAATCTCTAAAGTCTATCTATTAAATTAAATAAATTAAAACCTTATTTAATTTGATCTAACACCATCTCTTTTAATTAAATAAATCAAAATCCTTATTTAATTATTCTCTTATCATATTCCTCTCTTATTTGATTTAAATAAATCCGTGAATTTGAGTCAAATAGGTCACATCATCTAATCCCTTATTAAATTAATTAACCCTTGATTAATTTAATCTCTTATCATGTCCCATCCTCTAGATTTTGCAAGTTGCACATGAAAATAGATTTAATTCATTTATTAAATCTCTATTTTCCTCACAAGGCATCTTTTGGAATATTTCCAATTTGAATTCAAAAATTCCAAGTCAACATGTACATCCAACAAGGCAATAACTTCATCTTACATGTCATTTTCCTTGAGCCAAGTGGCATTTATTGCATTTTCCCTTCCCTCTTGCAAGTCATTTCAACAAATTTGAAATTCAAATATTTGCATTTATTGGCACAAACCCCAAATCTTGCACATCCTTCATCCATTCATAGTTTGACAAGTGGCATCATATCATTGGATGAATGTTAGTCCCACATTGCTCAAATTTGGACATTCATCCATCTTGGAATTCTATAAATAAAGAGCTCATATCCTCATTTGATCATCCACAAATTATGCAAAGTTACCATGCTCAAATATCTATCAAATTTCATCCATTTCCATTGAGTTCTTAGCTAGGTTTTTGCAGATTTTTGGCTTGGAGCTCTCATTCTTCATCAACAAAGTGGATCAAATCTCTTCAACACATCAAGCTCTCATCTTAGGAATTGGGAAAGGGCCAATTTTCACATCAAATTGGCACCAATTCTCCCATGGGATCATATGTTTGCTATTCTAATTAGGATTAAATCTATATTTTCTTGTTTCATTGTGTTCTTCATTGTTTTCTTTCCTAATTTGAGTTTTGTAAATTGATTTCATGAGGAATCCTTGTTCATGCTTGCAATCTCTAACTTAATGCGTTTGTTCTCATTGTTTTGCAGGTATTAGGATTGGGGTTCACACAGGTACCCATGCTTGGGATCCTCAACATGGATTGATAGAGCTCATCGGGATTGGTAGGAATGATCCTAAGAAGGATAAGGATCAAGATTTCAAAACTAATAGTGTTGTTCCTCTCCTTACCAGTCAATATGTGATTCCAATTGCTTGCCTACAAATGGATTGGCAAGAGATTTTGAGCAAATATTGGAGCAATGAATGAATGGATACTCTTGGGATTATTCCTTGGCAAGGAGTGGGTCAAATTTTTAGTCATGAGCTTGCTATTTGGTTACAAGTCAGCCACCACACATTCTTGGTTTGCTCTCATTCAAGAGTGTTGGCACATTATTCCATGCTAAGGAAGTAAATGATTTTAGTTGGGAATTTCTCAGAAGTGTTTCCCAGTCACTTTCAAAATGATCTTACACAAAACACTTCTTATCTCACATGCGTATACATTAGAATCCTATGTTTGTTGTTGTTACTCCTTATGTATAGCGCTCAAATCAAATTGTACTTTGTTGATTCTAGTTTTGAACAATAGTGATTATTTTCTCCTTCAAACTTTCGAAACTCTGAGAGTTCATCTTATGAAGGTTTGTGATATAAAATTTGATAGTTTATTCACGGTGTTAGTGTGTGATAGTGAACTTTCGCATGTTGGGGTTCATCATTCAAAGCCTCTTGAGGTTGGAATGGAAAGAGTTTTTAGAGACCTACAAGATTGTATCAACATAGCTTAGAGGAGGCATGTCAAATTCTTGTGGTGCTATGATGATGAGTTTGTGGGAATCTTGTAAAGAATTTTTCTCCTTTTAGCAAGAAGATTGGAGGAAGTTGTGTTTGTAGTTACGGCTCTACATGACACCATGAGGAGAGATGCTGAGGATTATGGTTTTGGGTCGAGCAAAATTTCCTTCGTGCTACCTAGGATAGTGTTAGGCAATGGGATTGTCGATGTGGATTTCTCTAAGATGTTTTGGCAGGAGATACTTCATGGTATAGATTTCAACCTACACACAAATGATTTGATGACATATAGATGTGGGTTGGAGCAGATACTATATAGTTCACTTTGGTATGGCATTGAGGTATGTGTAGGATCATGATGGGCTTAAAAGTGGCAATATGATGGGTATTTGTAGGGTATGTGGTTGACAATGTTCTTTTTACCCAAAATTTATAAAATGAAAAGGGTTTTTAAAGGAAATTCTCAGCTTTCCACCAATATAAATTATACTTTATTTTGAATTTAATAAATAATTATTATTCATTTTCTATTTGAATTATGACTAAAGTCCTGATTGACAGGTTGATTGAAAAACATTTATAGCTTTCAAACGGTATCACATTTTTGGAATCCAAAACATGCATCACATTCTATACTCACATACAATAGGATTAAAAAAGAAAAATTGAATTTCATGAAGTTTTGACTAAGTTATGGTGGTTAGACATACAATTTTTATATTTTTAAAAGTTGTAATAAAAATTCATAATTAATTATTTACTTGGAAAAAATTACAAAAAATATACATCACATCAGGACATGAGTCCTCTACTTATGTCTAAAATATTAAAAATATTATCATTTTATTGTTGTTAGGGTGGTCGGATAGACACGCATTCTATTTTTTCCACAAATTTAAGTACCATGCATTGAAATTTCAAATTTTCACCAAATAAATTTTTAAAAAATAAAATAAACCTAGTAGTTTAGAAACTACATTGAATTTTCTACAAATTCTATTCTTACATATTTTTGAAATAATATAGATAACTTATTCAAATTTTTACATCAAGTTGCCTAACTCTATTTTTTTTGAATTTTTTGCCACTTAAGGGCCTATTTTTTCCATGATGATCTTGCACATACCCATTCCCACACCTTAGAAGATGAAACAAAAACTTGCAAGTCTCCTACTCTGTTTCCTCTAGATGGTGGTATACCAACCTAGGAATCAAAGTCTCATCATATTGGGAGTTCAGTTGATCTCAAAGACACATTCTTCATTCATTGTGGGTGTGTTGATGTATGTGTTGGGATCCAGGTGGTGATAGGATTGGCACATCAGTTTGATTGGATACTGATTAGTTGCTTCACCACTCTTGACATGGTGAAGGATATAGTAAAGTAGAGCAATGGAAGTCAGTGAGTGATGAGTATGGAAAACTTCTAATAGGGATAAGGGATCTAGGATTCACTATGCTTGGCATAATGTTTCTTTTTTAGAGAGTGACCTACATAGATGCCAAGTCTAGCTCTATCATTATCCCATGGATGCAATGAGGTTTTGGTAGAGCATTCTATAGAATGAATTGGGATCTCGGGATTCATGAGATAGACCTAAGTGTTTAGGTGAGGATTACTTGGGGACAAGCAATCTTTGGGAGGGCAGATTGTAATGTCCCATTTTCCTAGATCAGTATCTTTTGCAATGGTTAGTCTACCATTTGGTCCACGTAGGCTAACATGGTGTTTAGGGGACCCCTTTGAGGGTAATTTGAGGCTATTCAGTAGACCTTTTGATATTCATTTCAATGTTTTACAACTTAGTGACTCAGTGTATTGATGGTGTGCATTCTAGAGGACGTTCTAGTCATTTTCTCCCACATTTACTATTTATAGTAAGTCACTTGGTCATATTACTCATACTTACTATTTATAGTAAGTCATATCTAGATCAATTGTCGTCACACCTATATTTGGAAAATGTGAATGGATCACTCCCACAAGTTGGTGTTGGTATTATCTGGGGAGTTAATGGTTAATTATATTATTAAAGTTAATTTACCTTTAATAATATCATTTATTAATGATAACTTTATATTATGGCATTAAATAAAGTATTATATTTTAATATTACTTTATAAAATATCATTTTAAAAAGATGATATATTAAATGCCAACAAAAGAAAATATTATATTAAAATTTTATTTGGCTAAGTGGGGGTGTTGGAATTTGGGAAGTATAAAAAGCAAAAGTGATTACTTTTTCATTATTCATGGATATTTGTGCAAATTTGGAGAAGACCGAGCAAGGGTTTGTTAGACAAAATCCCTTGAAAAGAATAGTGATTTTATTGTCCCTATTGAGGTTCCGACTTTAGCTTACACTTCGACTCCAACAATGTTCTTGGGAAGGGTCCAGACTTGGAAATTGTATGATTGTATTTTTCTCAAATGTTTCTCATAATCTTCTCATTTATTCTCTTTGCTCTATGATCCTTAAAAATCCCCTATTATCTTGGTATAACCACCTTGTGGTTGAAAGAAGAGGTAGAGGAGAGAAACAAAGATAAAACAAAGGATAAGTTGCAAATGATTTATATTTCAAATATTTCAAAATATACAAACTTCATTACATTCATAGATCATAAAAATAAAACAGTTGCTCTTTTTGTATGTTTAAAAATCACATAGAAGAGTCTCCTATTTCATTGGCTATCTTAGACTATTGCTACATAAAATATATGCATCTACTCTCTCTTTTACATTACATACTCATACAAACAAAAGACTATAAGTTCAATGTATATCATCAACAAGGAGAAAAATTGGAAAAAAAAAACATTAATTACAATTAAACTCTATTGTGTGTGAAGATCTTGCCAAGGAGATTATGCAAATGGATTCTCATTTAAATTTTTCTTGTACACACTAGATGTGAAGCTCAATGAAATGAATTTGAGTTGGAGAAGGGAAGTTTCACACACTTGAATGGCTGATGAAGACATATGATGGTGGGAGAGTTTAATGCAGTTAGTTGGGATTAAATTCCACTAGGGGTCTCTTCCTGCCTTTATTGGGGCCTAAGGGCATGAATCTCTCAAATTTGACACAATTTCTTTTAAGGAAATGACATTAATGTTTACTCTCATATCTAATAAAATGGATACTTGAAATAGTAAACATAATTAATAATGCATACCAAATAGAGGAGTGAAATATATCTTTATTTGCACATGAAATTATTATAGAAGTAGACTAGAGATGGTTAGCCAAAGATTATAGTTGAACTTGATCTAACTAGATCATATCGTTTTTCCTAACAATAAAAAATCCATTTAAATGACTCCATAATTTCCAAGCAGAACACAACCATAAACTAACTAACTCTTATAACCATCCAAAGCCAAAAAATCATTAATGCATAGTTAGATAAACAATAGTCATTGTACAATAATTACAATTCTTCAAGTTGCTAGTTTCTGTTGAACTTAGTCTGCTTCAATATTTTGAATTTTCTCCATCCTTCACCTTATTTGTTACTAAGTTGCTTGAGTGTTACTATGACATCCTACAACCTACAATCAAAAATAAAAAATGTCTTTGATTTCCAAGAGTACATAATAGAACAAAAAATAGTCATCATTTGAAATTGGTATCTTTCCAATATAAAAATAAAATTCATGCTTCAATCTAGTAACAGATGTTAATTAAAAGTTTTTGAACTATCTAAACTAATTTAAAAGAGAACTATTGAATTAACATGTGTAATGATAATAGGATCACTGGTTCTAAAATTTTTCAATGCCGGAGTAGTGTGGGGGTCATTTTTTCTCACCCGAGAGGCTCTTGGTAACTCATCAATGTCTATGCCCCTAACCAAAGGAATGCTGGGAATTCCCTTTAGCAAAATCTTACTAATTGGTAAAAAAATAACAAGGGGTCACGTTGGCTGGCAGTTGGAGACTTCAGCTCTCCTTTGTATCCTTTAGAGAAAAGTGGAGGGCTTTTGGACTGCTCTGACAACATGGCTGATCTAGCGAATTTTCTAAGTAACACCGACTTGGTTGACATTGACAGTTTGTAGGGTGAAACATTCATGTGGAACAATAGGCGACATGGGGATGGTTTGATCTAGGTTAGACTTGACAGATTTCTTTGTTCTCACAATTGGATGGTTGTACTTAGTGCTAATCTTCTTTCCTTGCCCCGTACAGTCTTTGATCATAACCCTATGTTATTAGTAACAAATGAACTATATGTTGTGGGATCCATTCCTTTCTGGTTTGAGATTATGTGGAACTCCCATCCATATTTTAGGAATAAAGTTGTTGAAAGGTGGAATATCCCTGTACATGGCTCCCCCATGTTCAATATTTTTAACAAACTTAAGCATGTCAAAAATATGGTGAAGGGTTGGAATAAGAGAGTTTTTGGGGATGTCTTCTAGAAAAAAATATCCTTAGGGGATAAAGCTGAAGGTCATACAAAAAAGAATGGAAGAGGGGGATGTTAGCCTACTGACCTGTAACCAAGAAAGAGAGAGTTGATTGGAATGGGAACAATTTTAAAGGAGATATTTTGGAAACAAAAATATAGAGTCCAATGGCTACAGAAGGGTGAAAGAAATACATTCTTTTTTCATGTTTTTTCCCTTAAATAGAAGAAAAGGAATCATATAACTAATCTTCAAAATGAATAGGGGGTCACAGTCAACACGCCCACCCAAATTGGGATTTTGGTGTCTGGATACTTTCAAAGGGCTTATTTGGCTCCTGACGAGGCTCCCAATTTTGCTATAGACAACCTACTATTGGACCCTCTCCCTTCCACCCTCACCCAGGATGATAATAATAACATCCTTTGTGTTGTCACTCCTGAGAAAGTTCGAATGATTGTTTTCAATATGGGTTCCTATAAGGCACTGGCTTGGATGGGTTCCCTCTAGCTTTCTTCCAAATATTTTGGGATATTGTTGAGGGGGACCTTGTCCTAGCAGCTAGGGATTTCTTCAAATCTGGTAAGATCCTCAAACAACTAAACCACACCTTTATTTCCCTAGTTCCCAAGATTGTTGAACCTCGGTCTATGAGTGACTTTAGGTCCATAAGCCTTTACAATACCATTTACAAGATCTTCTCTAAAATTTTGGTGAACTGCCTGAAACCCTTTCTTGAAAAAATGATAAGCCCTACCCAAAAAGGTTTTGTTCAGGGTCATCATATCTTGGACGCTACCATAACCACCCATGGAATTTTACACTCCATGGACAAATGCAACAATGCCAGTATGGCCTTTAAACTAGATATTTCAAAAGCATATTATAAGGTGTTATGGGACTTTATTCCCAAAGTTCTATCTAAGTTTGGCTTTGACTGGATGGTGATTAACCTCTTGATGGAATGCATTACCACTGTGAGATACTATGTATTGGTTAATGTGGTCCCCTTTGGTTTCTTCAATGCTAGGAGGGGTATCAGATAGGGTGATCCTCTCTCACCCTATTTTTTTATCATGATCACGGATGTGTTGAGTAGGAACATGTCCAAACTGTTGTTGGAGGGCTCCATAAAGGGGGTTAAACACTACACTTTGCTAGAACCTGTTGTTATCCAAAAATTCATTAATGAAACCATACTCTTTAGGAAGGATTATGTGATTGAAGCCAAAAAATGGAAGAGTTGCCTTAGTAATTATGTTGCTTACTCTGGCCAGTGTATAAATTATAATAAAAGCATGATTTACTTCTTCAACAACACTCCTATTCTCCAAGCTTGGGTGACTATTGTCCTAGGTTGTGTGAGTGGCTCTCTCCCTTTGGTGTATTTAGGGATACCCCTTACTATCAAGGAAGTCACTCCTACCTTTTGGAACACAGTTTTAGAAAGGATCCAAAGGAAGTTATTGGGGTGGAAAGGCTCCATTCTCAACCATGCTAGCAAGCTGCAATTTTTGTCTACTGCTCTTCAAGGGATCTATGTCTACTTCCTTTCTATATTTAAGATCCCCAGATATATAGTTGAGAAGTTTGAAAAAAATGAAAGGAACTTCTTATGGTCTGGGATAAAGGAAAAAAATAAGTTTTCTCTAGTTAGTTGGGACAAAGTTTGTATGCCTAAATCATGTGGTGGACTTGGAATTAGGAATGTCTAATGCACCAACAAAGCCTTACTTGCTAAGGTTGGTTGGGACCAATTAAGGAATAAAAAGGACTGGTGCAAGATCATGAATGCTATTATCTTTTCAATAGAACCATGATTAAATTCCTCTTTGATGATCACCCTACTGGATCTCTAGCATGGAAGAACATTTGCAAAATGCAGGGGTTGCTCATGTCTAGGATGAAATGGAAGCTTGGGAATGGTAATAACATTAGATTTTGGGAGGACCCTTGGTTGCTTGACTCCCCCCCATCACACTCTGATTTTAGGAACCTTATTAGACTTGCACAACTCTTCTATTGTAAGTATATTAGCGACTACCTTCTTGGTCAGTCGGGTGCTAGGTAGTGGAAAGATTTGATTCTTTGTTTCCCTTTATCCCCTGAGTTGTTAAATTTGGCTAAGTCTCTGCAAGACTTGCTCTCCCTCACCAGATTACCTCTATCCAACATTGAGGATGAATTCTACTAGATAAAAGATAGGTAGGGAAATCTTTTGATTAGAACGACTTACAATCTGTTGTTGGTTCAGGGTGATGATAATGGACCCCTAGAGATAGGTCTGAAATAGGCACATGATTCTGAAAATCAATTTCTTATGGTGGATGACCTGTCATAACAAGATCCTAACTCAGGATAACTTGAGGAAAGGGGATTTCAGATCCCAAATAGGTGTTTGTTTTGTAAAAGCAATGAAGAGTCTGTTGATCATTTATTATTGTACCACCTATTTGTTGTTGGTGTTTGGGAGCTGGCTTTTGAGAAGTTGGGCACCCACTAGACTATGTGTAGGGACATCAAATCCTTCATTTTGGCTGGTCAGGTCCCTTTCAACATCCTATCCCTAGAGATATTTGGAACTAGGTCCCCCCCATCATCTGTTGATGCTTGTGGAAAGAGAGAAACAACCGGATATTCAGGAATATTAAGATGAGTCCTAAGGAGGTTTTTGGGATAGGGCTAAGACTTATTTCTGAAAATGTTTCAATTTACAATGGGAAAACCCTAGACAAAGCTCCTATTGAGTGGGAGATCAAAATGGCTAAAGCTTGGAATAGGAATCTAGAGATCAACTCCTTTGACAACTCTAAGGCCCAAGCTAGATGGGACATAGTATGGAAACCCCTAGATTGTGGGTGGAACAAACTCAATTTTGATGGTGCAGACAAGGGGAACCCTGGCAGGGCTAGCATTAGGGGCATTATCAAGGATAGAAAGGGAAACTTTGTGGTTGGTTACTCGGGGGGTATAGGGATTCGGGCCTCCATGACTGTGGAAGCCAGGGAACTGCTAAAGGGCATCCAGTTAGCTGTTACTATGGGGATAAAGAAACTACACATAGAAGGGGATTCCAAGTTGGTGATTGGTTCTATCAAATTTGGTAGATTATTAGGATGGAACACTAGATATATCCTTTTATAAATAAATCACATGGTGTCAAAGCTAGATATGAAGATCTTTACTCACATCTTTCAGGAGGGAAATCAAGTTGTTGATGCCTTGGCTAATCTTGGCTCCTACTGGAGCGTTTCCAAGTGTTGGAGGAGTATTGGAAACTTCCTGTTGGAATTAGAAGGTATTATCTTTAAGGAACATGGCACCTTAGTTACCCATGATGTTATCAAAAATTGCAATTGTCAAGGCTTTATGGGTGGTCCACATATTTTTTCTTTGGGTGATGTGGATGAAGATGGATGATGAGGTGTTAAATATGTGGCAACATTTGAATAATCGGGTGAAGGTTGTGGTTATGAAGCTAATAATGAGAAGTGATGGGAAGTACAACGAGTTAACGACTAAGTTTGGTTGGGCCAATGCAAATTTGATGTGTTCTTGCATAGCCCCCACATACCTTTATAGAATTCCAATTTCAAATTTGATGTGACTAATTCTTATCACATGGAGCTCATGCTAAGTCCCATCAACACCACTAAAAAGTTTCTTAAGATAAAAGGTAGATACTTAGGGAAGTCTAAATTTGGCCTTGCGGCCATTTTTCATCGGTACTTGTGCAATTGCAACTTGGAAGGAAAACCTATCAATGTCGTCATTTTTCGCAACCTATGCCACTAGTGTTTAAAGATTCTCAATTATGGGCCCATAGAGATTTCCTTTTTGGAAATAAATCTTGGAGAGTGTAATCTGCAGATCGTCTTGATTACTTAGATTCATCCTAGTTGGCTTAAAAGAAGTGTTTTTTGGGTGACCTCTCACATTGATAGACATTTTAATTTCTTTCTCTTGCAGGATTCCTAGGATCTCAGAGTGAAGTGCAGAAAAATGGGTGGTGACAGGGTGAGGACGAAGCTGGATAGCTGTGAGGTATTTTGAAAGGATCCTTTGGTTTGGCATATATGTGTCAAAGTTGGGCTAGTGTTGTTAATTGAGTGCTTGGTTGGTCATGATCTGAAGATGTCGGCTCAATTCATGAGCTCCTAGAAAGATAGGAGGGTTATGATGGGAGGTATCTCCTTTGAGGTCAATGAGGAGGTTATTGCTTAGGCAACAAGGCTCTCTTGCATTGGGAAGAAGCATTCTAAGCACACCAAGATCCAGGACAATGAAAGCCTCAATGCTTTCTTCAAAAAAAATGAAAAACCAATCCGCTCCCAATCTGGTTTTGAAAGAGAAGCACTCCCTCGGCCTTGGGACCAAGTTTGTTTGGCTCTAATGAAGTATATGACTTTAGAGGGTAGACATAGGGTTATTTATTATTATCACCTTCCTCTTTTAAATCATCTTCGCCACAAAATGTTGTTGAGTTTTCTTTTTTTCTTACTTACTGATTTACAAATATCTGTCAAGAAATGTTTGGACACTACTGCCCAAAACCCTAAAGAAACACCATCCTTGCCACTCCACCAAGGCCTCATCCTGAGGATTTATCATTTCCATCTAGCTCTCTGCCCACCCAAACCTATTTCTATAGTTCGTATTGAGGAAGTCGAACCCCCTATTCAAACCAATGTGAATCCCTCTCCAGTTGAGTCTAAGGGCCCCAAAAGGAAAACCCCTCTGGTGAATATTGAAACCCCCAAGCCTAAACCTCCCACCAAAAAGAAAAAGGGTGGTGTTGATGGGTGTTTTATGACCACACCAACACAAAATAAAGTTCCCAATGGTTACTCTATCCTCTCTTGATCAAAATCTCCTGCATGCTAAGATTGCGAGAAAGATTATGCATTCAAATCCAAGGTTCCTTTATGTAGTGGATGTAGTCTTAGTTGGCTCGATGTGATTTGCTGGTATCTCAAGGGGGAATTACGTAATTGTTCAACCGAAGATCAAAGATAAAGTGGTTTTCACAAGCTTCGAAAGATTTGGAAATGAAGCACGGGTTTCCTAAACTAACCAGAAAATACAGAAATTTGAATGGCTACAAGGATTAAAAATGCTATGGTCTATCCTAGGCACAGGATGTAGAGATCAAATTTTGAAAACTTCAACCAAGCTCTGCTTTGCCTCACCTTGGACAACCTCCACAAAACCGGTGCAATCTTCAAAGGAGTAAGTAGACATATTCAGATCACAACTTAACATGATACCATCACAACGACGGATACCAACATATAAATCATAATTGAAGTTAAGTCCAAACTGTCCCAGTTGACCATGCAAGGAAAACTCACCATCAATGATCCCACTAGTGGTATGGATTAATGAAGCTTGCTTAATTCAACCACCACATTCCACATCTATCTATGTGCATGAATTAAAATATACTTTACTCTATTTAAGCTTTACTTTAAGATCCTAAGTGAATTGGAAGGACGAAGAAGTCTCGCTAGCTACCCACAACAAAATATGAAACCACAAGCAATAAAAAATCTTTTTACTATAGGAGTGTTCACAACAACTTCTTACAAAGCATTCAATTTGAAAACTTTCCTTCCTCTTCAATCTATGTTATGCTATCAATCTATGCTCTCTATTCCTCTATATCTACCAACTCCTAGCTATCTCTCTATCTTTCTCCCTTCTATTCTATGATGTACAAATGAGGGGGAATGCCCCTTTTATAGTTGGCTAGTTCCAACAGATGGCTTAGATTCAATTACAATGAAGGGCCCAGATTGAGCCACATAAGCCCCAGTCAAGATTCTCCCCTAAAAACTACCAGAAAGTGGAGTGGGGGAATAAATGAGCACATAATTCCCACTCTCTCCCTTTGACCACTATGAGAATTTAATGCCCACTATCTTCTAGAAGGTCTTCATCCAAAAACATGTTCCCATTACAAACTCAATGAATCTTTCCAGTACTGCCTCAACCTCCTAAACTGAGATGGCAGGTGCATTCTCAATCTAAACTTCCAAGACGACTACTTCTTTCTCCTATTTGATGGTGATTTTCCTCCTTGCTGCCACTACATCTTGGGTTGTGCGAAGTATGCTGGAGAACATTTTTTGGGTCATTGAAGGACTTCACACTTGAGAAGAATTCCTCTACTTTGTTCTTAAATACATTCCGTTGTCACTCTTTAATACTAAAGTTTTTTGTTCATTCCCCCTCCTTAGCCTTGAGAACATTTTAGTGCTTGAGGATGATCTTTAATGCTTGGGCCTTCATCTTTTCCTCAATTCTTGTTCTTGAAGGATTTTCTTGTCCTGGACTCGACCATTTCTTCCTTGCCACCTGCCTCCCTAAGTTGGGTGCATATTAGATCTTTGTGGAGAAATTCAACACTTAGCCATTTCTTCCAACATCTCCCTTCATGGTTTGGGTGCAAATGAGACATCATAGAGTAATTTCAAACATGTAAATTTCCCCCTTCCAAGGTTGTAATATTGTCTTGGAGTACTTGCTCCATCACTTCAAGTCATCATGCTTTGGTCCCAGTGTTCATCATTCCTCCTTGGGGCACATTTAGAGGGGTCCTCTTTCATTTCTCTTTGCTTTAGAAACTTTTATCCAACTTCTTCCTCTTAGGGCACATCTGGAGGTTGTTGTGCTAGGGCTCATTTAGAAGGTGTTGCTTCATTTTTTCCTTAGACAAGTTTCTTCATCTTGGGGCTTGCTTCTCTTGTGCTTACCATCTTGTTTTCTCCTTTTTCTAGCCGTACTTGAATAGGTGATGTCATTTATGTCATAGAATATTCTTTTCACCTCTTGAGGGTACATTTAGGAGTGTCTTCTTCCACTTTTTATGACTTAGAAATTTTTTCAAACCTTCTACTCATGATGGGTGCATATGAGGGGTGGTCCTTCCATTTCTATTGCCTTAGAAATTTTTTCAAACCTCTTGTCTACCTTGGGCGCATATGAGGGGTTGTAGTTCCATTTTCATTGCCTTAGACAATTCTTGCTTCTTCTTCAAGGACGCATATGGAGGTCTTCTTTCATTCTTCTATGCCTTAGGCATATTTTCATTCAACTTACTCATCTTGTTCACCTTGGGCACATATGGGGGGGTGTTGCTTTGAGTTCACACCTTAGAATGCTTTTCACCTCCATCCATTCCACTTTGGGTGCATTTAGACCCTTATTCTTTCATCCTCCATGCCTCAAAAACTTTTTGTTGTCCCCCCACACTTTGGGCGCATTTAGAGGGGTTGTCTCATCTTCATTGCCTTAGAAACTTTTCATGTTAACCTATTCCACCTTGGGCACACATTCAGAGGGGTGTTAGTTCATTTTCCATGCCTTAGATAATTTTGAGCCAAAATATTCTTCCTTAGGTGCATTTGGAGGGGTCTACTTCCATTTTCATGACTTGGAAAAATTTCTTGCCACCTACTCATCTTGGGTGCATTTACCACCTTGAGCTTTGAGTTTAATGCCGTAGAAACTTTTCAGATCTCCTCTTGTTGATTCTTGGCCACATTTGAGTGGTCCTAGTTCCATTTTTCATGCCTTAGAATAAATTCTTCATCAAAATCCTCCGTGATGGGCACCTTTTACCCCTTGTACTTCAAATTTCCAGCCTTAGAAAATTCTCATGCCTTCTTGTTTCTCCTAGGGCGTGTCTAAACACTTAGCCAATTTGTTTTAACCTGCTCACCCTCTCTTTCTATTTTTAGTAAATCCTTGATTCTCACACTTTTTCAACTCCTCTTGACTTGAAATTTTCCCAACGTGATCCTCATGACTTAACTGGCCTGCTCACACTTTACTTTTGTGCTCACCTGCTATTTTCAGCCCTGTTCTGGAAGTGACTTACTATAAATAGTAAGTATGCAAAATACACTCAAATTTTACCACTAGATTCCTTGAAAGATGTTGATCGGAATGGGATACATTAGTTTTTCATTTTTCTCAAGTTTTACCCCTCATTTTAGGCACCAAAGTTGGAAACCCTAATTTCACTTGCATGTGCCTCAACTGACCTCTGTTCAACTTCGTTTTTGTTCTGAATTGTTTTGCTCCTAAAACTAAAGATCTGGGATTGTTGGAGTGAACCTAATAAAAATATTAGGTTCTTGAAAAAGTGATCAACTGATTGTCGGACTTGGTTGCATGTCATATTGCCCGAGAGATCTCAAAAAACCCAAAAAAATCCAAAAAACTGGTCTACATGCGAGTACTTACTAAAAATAGAAAGTCATCACCTGGACTTGCATGTTATACCATCACGAAGCTCTTGAAAAACCTAGAAAGACTATCCTTGCATGCATTGAAAAATCATACATGAAAACCCTAAAAATTGCTCATGAAGCTAGAACTGCTAAAAATAGAAAGTTGTTTGAATTTAATGAAATTTTAATGGGAGCCCACCTGAAGCTTCCTGAATGCAATGCCAAGCTCAGATTTCAATTTTCTCACCTAAATTAACCCCAAACTAGGCTTGAAGGATAAACCCTAATCTAATAAAAATGCACTCCAAAATTAGCCAATACTCCAAATTAGGCCAAAAGATAGGTACATCCTTGGGAAGACAAAAGGAACAAAGAGAGACAGCCGCAAAACCACCCAAAACAAAAGCCAAAAGACCCGAATGGGACAACATCTAGGGGGTCTCCATTTTGAATGGGGTGATGTGTGAAAAGGTCACAATAGGTGGTCCAGGAAATGCTCAGTCGAAAGAGGCGATTGGCCTTTGTGAGTTCAAAACTGCTCCCTGCAAGACAAACAACAAACCTGTAGCTAAGAAAAAAGTAAAAGAAGAGGGTAAAGGCCAGGTGGAGCTGTTGGCCATTGATAGCAAAGGGAAGAATATTGTTGGCAAAGATTCCAAGGGGGACACTGTGGTGGTTGCTACTATGGAGACGAGGTTAGAGAATACCAGAGGAGATCACTCAGGCTGGCGAAAAATAGTAAGAAAGTGTTGGTTAATGATATTTCTAGTGATGAGGAGCAGTCTGATAGTAAAGGAAAGAGGAAGGAGGAAGACACAGAGGAGGAGAAGGAGGAATTCGTTGAAGGGCCTAGTCACTTTTCTGACTTCAACAAGATGCTTAAGGATGATTCGACGAACCAGTCCTCAGACCCTCAGGCTATGGAAGAAGATAATGTGAAGACCGTGGACAAAGTGGAGGATTATAATATGCTACTGGAGCGGGTGGAGAAGCTCGAGAAGAAATTCACCAGATTGACTTGGTTCCCTGTCAAAATGATCCACCGTGCAATTGGTACCCTTTCTACTATGCTCAAGGATGAAATGGATAAGAAGGCTATGGAGGAGGGCCCCAACTGGGTTGGGGAGGATGTTATTAACCTCCTCTCTCAGAATTGGGAGGGTGCTAGTTAGTCTGCTGTTGTCGCATCTTATCTGTTGAGTCGTTTGTCAGTTGTTGGTCTATTGTTTCTATGTTTTGTTTTTTTTTTGTGGTTAATGTTTTAATTCTCTAGACTTGATCTTTTTTGGCCTTGTGGCTCATTGTGTTAAGGGTACAACACCCTGTAAATGTTGCTTAATATATGAAAAACATATAAATTCTCTTAAGCAATGCTTACACTCTAGATGATTCATTTCAAAATCAAAGCATTTTGACAGATGGCATGCCTTCAAAAAGCATGACCATCTTCAATGAGGGAAAATCAAAACTGCAGGAAAAATCTAACTATAAGCTCAATGGATAAAAAGAGCCAACAAACACTTCACAAAGTCTGCAACATGATCAGGTTTTACCATTCAATGAATAAGATTATAAGAGCAAATGAAAAGCTCACTAGAGACTTGTTTATAAGATCAAAATCAACTAAAGCTTTTCTAAAAAATAAAGGTCACGCTTTCACACTTATCATCAGATGGCCACCATCCTGCATTTCTCATCTCACCATATATCTACCACCTTTAAATCTCATGTAAAGTGAATGCTTTCTTGAAATTAAGGGGTGATAGATATATTTGAATTCCACAAGTCCCTTCCTTGCCTTGAGGACCTAATAATTTGCTTTACTCAGCCTTTGCCTATAACAGGAGATAAAATTCCATAAAATTTCTTAACCTACCAACAAAACATAAATCAGGCATGTATCTTTCAAATAGAAAAGCAGAGACCATGGCCTTGCTACAAAACTATGAAACCAATCTACAAAAATTGATGAACAAAGACTGTTTGTGAAAGGGAATGAGATGCACTGTGACTCCTGCTATCACTCCAATTTCTAAGGTTTCCACTTTGAGCTTGCAAAACAAGAAGGCCAGAGATACTTGTGTCTAAACATATCTATATATTTGATGAATCTTAAAAGTGTTCCATTCTAAAACTCCTTCACTAATGAAAAATAAACCAAGTTATACGACAAAGGAAAAAGAGTACCCACCTCTTGCTAATGTGTTATGTATCTCGTCCTAACACATTTCGTTCTGGACCTTGTCCTGACACATTTCATCCTAGACCTTGTCATGGTTCTGCAAATGTATAAAATAGAAACATTGCAAATTTTGAAACAAGATATAATTGGTATGCTGAGTTTACCTAAACATGTAAAACATGGCACTACAAGTAAATTTAGAGAAATACCTGTAGTTAGATGACATTGAATTTGATATGGATACAAATATTGAGTTTGATATTGATATGGATATTGAATTTGATATTGATATTGAATCAGATCTTGCTCTGCTCTTGACAGACCTGCTACAACATATATTTGACCATGGCTTTAAAAATGAGTAAAGAGAGATATTAAAGCCCTCACCTGCTTGATATCCTTCATTCCAATGGTATAAGAATTGGACATGTTAACTTATTGTGGGATTCTACTCGGGCTTCCACTCGGGGATCGGCTATGGTTGTGGCTGCAAGAAAGACTTCGGCTGTGGTTGCGGCTACAAGAAAGACTTTGGCTGCAACTCCGTGAAATGCTTCTTGTCAAGACATACTCTTTTACCTAATGAAAAAAATAGATGATATTTTTACTATTCTCCAAATGGGTGAACTAAGAAACCTATCCTTACTAAGATTTAGAAGCAAATGCTTCAAAATATATGGAACCACTGGAAATAACATAACAGGAAGGTGTTACTGAACATCAAACTTCACAATATGTATAAAATTCAAAAATCATGCAAGGATAAAACATCACCTACCCATATATATGATCGAGCAAATGGATTCTTGAATTCTAAATTTTCTAGTTTCCTGATCTGATTATAAATTTAAAGAATTCTCAGTCAAAGAAGGACCCGAAGAAAATTGAAAAAACATTAAGTTAAATATGAATTGATATTAATAAAATTATGTTACATACTGCATATTTCATATCATCATAGTTAGTATAGTAAACAACTCAAGTTGTACTCGCAAATCCTAAATGAGAGAACATGAAGCCAAAGTTCCATAAGGTCATAGCAGCCATTGAATAACAGACTAATAGTTGAGAAATTATTAGTTGTATATGCACAAGAAAATGTACTACAAAAAAATATCGTACAATGCCAAACCAAAAAGCTGAGCGATGCTTTAAATATATCATTGTTTAAAAGCGAATCCTTAGGTATGTGAAGAGAGTGGTTATACCTGGAACCACTTACATGATGTGTTCCCCACCTCTAGTAAAGTGAATTAGTTATCAAAGAATGTTACTTCAAACAGGAAAGTGGGCTAAGGCTAGTAGCATTAAATAATCGATAAAAATGACAATATTGTACTAGTATGAGAATTGGAGCACAAGATGAACAAAATGGCTACTCCATACAATATGCAGCCCTCCAAGAGCTATGAGTTCCTGTACGAGGGCATGGTAAATGCATTATTCAATATAAATACAAAAGATAATATAAACCCATGGCAAATAATTTTGCACATGAGGTTGGCTAAATCGAGTAGCATCTAACAGGAAATCTAGGATTTAATAGTTCAGCTAAATCTAGTAAGATTACCAATTCTGCACAAATTGGAGGGCTGGAGATGCATGATGGGAAGGAATAGGTACTCCACACTACATACAACCCTCTCAATATAAGGTTTACTAGTAGAATTTATGGTAATACATGTATTGATAAATATAATGACTTAATGTTGTTCTTAAAGGTGGGCTTTTAAGTGGGACGCCACATGAGAAGTATTATTAATATTTTATAATGTTTTGTGGCCCATTTACCTTGGACGCCTAGGAAAGAGGGAGGATAAAATGTATTTAAAAAATAAAATATTTCAAATGAGTTTGGGCGTCCATTCTTGGAGGGAAAAGGAGGAATTCGAAGAGTCCCCTCAAAAGTATTATAAATACAAACCTTTGCTTCATCATTTGGTATTCATTATTGTTGATTATATCAAAATGTTGTTGAAATGAATTCAAAGCTCTCGCTTCGAGGAACGCTTACCTCCTAGCTCCATCCATTCAATTTTGTACTTGCAAGACAGTGCCTAGCTGAATTCTGAGGACTGTGCTTCATCCAAGAGTGCAAATTGAGATTATTTCTGATTTCCAAATTCAGATTGTTGTTGTATAATCTGATTTTAATGTTGTTGGTTCGAGTATGGTTGTAGTACGTTTTCATTCGTGAACTTTATGGGCTTAATTTTCTTTCATTCTGGTATTGGCTCTATGTTCTTCCTTGCTTGGGCTTCCTTGCACAAGGTTTCCAAAATTTTGGTGGTGTCTTTGAATTTCTAGAGCTGGTTGCCCCTTCTTGGAGATTGGGGTTGTCATGTCCCCAAAATCATGACACCTAAAAAGTTTACCTAGAACTAGTAACCAATCAATATCATTACAATTATAATGGTCAAAGACCATATTATAGTTAAATAACGTTCCAAATATTAAAATAGTATTACAATTATCATGGTATAATAGAGATTGAAAATATATAACTTAAAATAGTAGTATAATTATCAAATATAAAATTATAAAGACTTTAATCATTCACACACCATAAATATATGAATATAATTTATAATGGAAACAAATAATCCTATCGGCGTTTCATAACACTGGCAAATGGGGTATCGATGGAGTGCACTCACCGACCATAATACTCATGTTGAGCACTTATAAAATCATTTGGTAAAGTTGTCGCTACCTTGGAGTCTAACGCCATCAAGGATTGGGTCTATTATACCCGTTATAGGTGTTAATTCGGCATAATAGGAATCATGGAATGAGAATCATGAATTTGTCTATTATACCGTTACGGGTGTTAATTCGCATAATAGGAATCGGAATGAGAATAGTGAATTCTCTAAGGAAGCAATATCATTTACAAGAAGTATTAAGTTATCGCCTCTAATATCCTTTGCAGCCATGGTCATAGCCATTTTTATTACCCGATGCATTATTAAAAGAGGAGTCTTCATGGATGTATTGTTAGCTATACGGATGAATTGAGTTTAGCCACTTCAAGGATGGTTGAAGAATGTTTTCAATTGGTTGCTAGGGAAGAGGAGAAGTTAAAAAGAAGGCATGAAAGAAAAAGAAGAGGTTCAAGGCAGTCCTATGAAGACCAAAAAGATGCAAGTAAAAGAAAAGACCAAGTTGTTGATCAAATAGGTGGGTTCAGAGACTTTAAAGGAAGATTTGGTGGACAAGGCAGAATTTCAAGCACATTCTCAGGAAGATGTTACCATTGCAATTAGTTTGGGCATCGAGCATGGAAGTGTCCAGATAAACAAGCTTCTACTTCAACTGGTGGTGATAAGAGAGTTCAATTGGTGCAAGAGAATGATTGTGAAAGTGTGAACTCTCCTAATCAGCTTGTTGCTCCAGAAGTGGGAGAATCATTAATGGTGAGAAGAACACTCCTCAAAGCATCCAAGGAGAAGGATCCAACACAAAGAAGGACACTATTTAGGACAACTTGCAAATGCAATGGAAAGGTATGCAAAGTAGTAATAGACTCTGGAAGAATTGATAATATGGTGTCTATAGAAATGGTTAATAAGTTGAAGTTAGAAAACATACCTCATGAAACACCTTATAAAGTGTCTTGGTTGAATGAAATTCAATCTGTTTTGGTGAATGAACAAGCTTGGGTTGAGTTTAGTATTGGTGGATATAAGGACAAAAAAATTTGTAATGTGTTTCCTATGAATGTGTGCCACTTGTTAATAGGAAGACCATGGTAGTTTGATAGGAATGCAATATATGGTGGTGGAAGCAATACTTATTAGGTTGAAAAGGATGGAAACACTTTCACTCTAACTCCATTGGTAGAAGATGTTAAGGAACAAACTAAGGTAGCTAAGGTGATCATGTTAGGAAAGAAAGAGTTTGTAAAGATAAAGGAAGAGGAGCCTAAGGAGTTTGTAGCCACTCCTACACTTGAAGACATCAAAATAGTAGCCTTGAAGAGTGAAATGAACTTGGAAGGAAATGGTATTGAGTTGAGAGCCAAATCTGATAAAGAGAAGGTCAAGGATGAATTATTTGTGGAGATTCAAGAATGGGTTGAGAAGCATATTGAGGGCATGATAGAAAGAGTTCTTGGTTCTTTGATTTCAAAAGAGGTTAGTGGGCAGTCCAATCCTGTTAGTACAAAGGTTTGTAAACTTGATGAAATAGAGGTCTTAGGGGTAGAGAATCAACAAGAAGAGATGAAGGAACAAGGTCAAGTGATTCAAGGTGAATTACAAGGGTATATGGGTAAGTTCAAGCATGCAACAAAGGTAAGGAAGAAGATAGTTCATGGTATAGATGGTAAAGGTATGTTTGCATGTGTTCAAGCAGGTTCAACATTACTTCCAGAAGAGGGAAAGGTCAGAGGGCATCCATCAAGTCAGCTTGTGCAGATGGAGCAATGTCTAGGTGGTAAAAAGTTCAATAGTGCAAAGAATGTGCAAATCTTCAATACTTGATCCAATGGAAAAGGTTACCAGATGGAAGGAAATTGGGAGATCAAAAAACGGTGATGTGATGAAGCATGATACACTGCAATACAGTCCTCAAGGGACTTGAGTTCTTTTTTAGTTCGGTTGTATGGTGCAGGGACACCAGGTTAGTTTTGTGAATAAGGTCTTAAGCTTAGTTTTCGGTGTTTTTAGTCTTATGTCAAGAAATAAGGTCATAATAGACCATTTTAAATGTAATTAGAATCATCTAGGGGTTGGTTGTTGAAATTTGTCAAATTTTGTAATTCTTGCAAAAGTTGTTATAAGCAAAAAATTACAAAAATGCAAGAAAATGGAAGTTGAATGGTTAGGGAATTCAAAAATTAGTTGTAGCTAATTTTTTGGTGCTGAAAACATTTAAATATTCTTTTAAATGTTGAGGTAGGGTTGGAGAGTTGTATGTGAAGTTTAAACAATAAGAATTACTTGTTTTCACTAAATTTTTTTTGTGTTCTCATTCAAATCTACCGCTACAGGATACAGTATAGTTCTGTACTAAGTGTTTTTGTTCTATCATCCACTCTTGTTCTCATCTTCTTGCATCTATCTTATCTTCGAAAATGGTGAACGGGCTCAAGATTGAAGATAGGCTTGAAGGTGCTTCCAATTTCACATCTTGGAAGTTTAGAGTAATGCTTGCATTGGAAGAAAATGAGATTGCTGAGTTCGTGGAGAGTGAAATTCCAGAACCTTCCGATGAGAATGAGAAGTCTCAATGGAAGAAGAATTGCACTAAGGTGAAGAAGATTTTGGTAGACTCTGTGAAGGACCACCTTGTGCCGGTCATCTCCAAGTTGAAGACAGCAAGGGAAATGTTCAAGACCTTGGAGGAAATGTATGAGATCAACAATACAAGCAGAGCTCTTGCATTGAGGCAACAGCTTCATCATGTCAAGATGGCAAAAGGAGATTTTGTCATCTCCTTCTTCATGAAGATCACCGAGTTGAAGAGATCAGCTTTCTACCATTGGGCATATGGTTGATGATAAGGATTTGGTTATGTTGGCACTTAATGGTCTTCCTCAATCTTGGGAGCCATTTATCCAAGGCATCAGTGGGAGATCAAAACTACCCCATAGGACCTTTTTCACACATCATTTCCATTCAAAAGATGGGGACCCTAATTTTGCTCCATTCTGGTCTTTTGGCTTGGGTTTTTCTCTCTCTCTCTCTCTCTCTTTCTCTGTCTCTTTTCTATCTGCCTTTCCGGGGATTGTGCCCGTCATTGAGCTTAAAACGTGAAATGTTGGCCAGGTCTGAAAATTAGGGTTTCATCTTTCTTGGTCAGTATGAGGTCGAACGAAGTGAGTAAATTGAAAATAGAGCTTAACATTGTTGTCAGTATGCTTCCAGCAGGCTCTCAGCAGATTTTCATCAAATTCCGAGTACTTACTATT